>CM056050.1:4264589-4270679 GCA_029574335.1 Rana kukunoris
ATATTTACGCTGGACGCTAGGGGCGCTTCCGTCTATTGCCAGCGTAAAATATGCAAATGAGCGAGATACGCAAATCCACGAACGTACAAGCGGCCGGCGCAATTCCTTTACATCGTTTGTGTAGGCGTATCTCCGGCGTAAAGCTACCCCTGCTATATGGAGGCTCAGCCAATGTTAAGTATGGACGTCGAAACAGCGTCTTATTGGACGCCGTTTACGTCGTTTGCGTATGCTGATCCAGAATGGGCCTGGGCGTAAGTTACGTTCACGTCATTTTCATTGACTATTTGCGACGTGTTTCGCGCACGCGCGCACTGGGATACGTCCACGGCCGGCGCATGCGCAGTTAAAAAAAAAAGTCATTTGCGTCGGGTCATTGATAGCCCACCAACAACCCATTTGAATTACACCCGCGAAATCCGGCCCATTTACTCTACGCGCCGCCGTAAGTAACAGCGCTATTTCTTTGAGGATAAGTAATACGCCGATGAGTAAATGGATTAGGCTCACAAAGCGCAGCAGCTTTGTGGATCTGGCCCAATGTTACTTTGTATCTCTCTATCTCCTCTCTGATCAATATATCTCTCTCCGGAGGGGCCCCGGATCCGCGGTCAGTCCATCACTCGGCTCTGATAATTGGAGGATAATCGGAATGCGGCGATGGAGATTCTGAACATAATGTTCGCGACATTCCAATCAGCACGCGGCAATTTCCTGAATCACCAATGATTTGTATAAACACGGCTTTCTGCCGAATGAGATTGCCCTGTAATTGTGTCGGGTATTACAGAGCGTGTCTGGGGGGGGGTGGTGGGGGGGCTATTTAATGTCAGGAGACGGGGGAAGAAATGAAAGAGGAAATGTTCCGGGAGGTGGGAGGAGATTAAAGGAGAACTCCAGGATCCCCCCCCCCGCCACGGGGACATTGGAACTTTCCACTGCCACTTTTATCACTTAGAGAAGGTCCAAACCTTCTAGATATTGTGGTCGGGCCCCGTCTGATTTGTGTGGTCCCAACCTTCTAGATATTGAGGCCGGGCCCCCGTCTAATCTGTGTGGTCCCAACCTTCTAGATATTGAGGCTGGGCCCCGTCTGATCTGTGTGGTCCAAACCTTCTAGATATTGAGGCTGGGCCCCCGTCTGATCTGTGTGGTCCAAACCTTCTAAATATTGAGGCTGGGCCCCGTCTGATCTGTGTGGTCCAAACCTTCTAGATATTGAGGCTGGGCCCCGTCTGATCTGTGTGGTCCAAACCTTCTAGATATTGAGGCCGGGCCCCGTCTGATCTGTGTGGTCCCAACCTTCTAGATATTGAGGCCGGGCCCCGTCTGATCTGTGTGGTCCCAACCTTCTAGATATTGAGGCCGGGCCCCGTCTGATCTGTGTGGTCCCAACCTTCTAGATATTGAGGCCGGGCCCCGTCTGATCTGTGTGGTCCCAACATTCTAGATATTGAGGCCGGGCCCCGTCTGATCTGTGTGGTCCAAACCTTCTAGAGATTGAGGCCGGGCCCCATCTGATCTGTGAGGTCCCAACCTTCTAGAGATTGAGGCCAGCCCCCGTCTGATCTGTGTGGTCCCAACCTTCTATATATTGAGGCCGGGCCCCGTCTGATCTGTGTGGTCCAAACCTTCTAGATATTGAGGCTGGGCCCCGTCTGATCTGTGTGGTCCCAACCTTCTAGATATTGAGGCCGGGCCCCGTCTGATCTGTGTGGTCCCAACCTTCTAGATATTGAGGCTGAGCCCCCGTCTGATCTGTGTGGTCCCAACCTTCTAGATATTGAGGCCGGGCCCCGTCTGATCTGTGTGGTCAAACCTTCTAGATATTGTGGCCGGGCCCCGTCTGATCTGTGTGGTCCCAACCTTCTAGATATTGAGGCCGGGCCCCGTCTGATCTGTGTGGTCCCAACCTTCTAGATATTGAGGCCGGGCCCTTTCTGATCTGTGTGGTCCAAACCTTCTAGATATTGATGCTGGGTCCCGTCTGATCTGTGTGGTCCCAACCTTCTAGATATTGAGGCCAGGCCCCGTTTGATCTGTGTGGTCCCAACCTTCTAGATATTGAGGCCGGGCACCATCTGATCTGTGTGGTCCCAACCTTCTAGATATTGAGGCCGGGCCCCGTCTGATCTGTGTGGTCAAACCTTCTATATATTGAGGCCTGGCCCCATCTGATCTGTGTGGTCCCAACCTTCTATATATTGAGGCCGGGCCCCCGTCTGATCTGTGTGGTCCCAACCTTCTAGATATTGAGGCCGGGCCCCGTCTGATCTGTGTGGTCAAACCTTCTATATATTGAGGCCGGGCCCCATCTGATCTGTGTGGTCCCAACCTTCTATATATTGAGGCCGGGCCCTCGTCTGATCTGTGTGGCTCCAACCTTCTAGACATTGAGGCTGGGCCCCGTCTGATCTGTGTGGTCCAAACCTTCTAGATATTGAGGCTGGGCCCCGTCTGATCTGTGTGGTCCCAACCTTCTATATATTGAGGCCAGGCCCCGTCTGATCTGTGTGGTCCCAACCTTCTAGACATTGAGGCCGGCCCGTCTGATCTGTGTGGTCCCAACCTTCTAGATATTGAGGCCGGGCCCCGTCTGATCTGTGTGGTCCCAACCTTCTAGATATTGAGGCCGGGCCCCGTCTGATCTGTGTGGTCCCAACCTTCTAGATATTGAGTCCGGGCCCCGTTTGATCTGTGTGGTCAAACCTTCTAGATATTGAGGCTGGGCCCCGTCTGATCTGTGTGGTCCCAACCTTCTAGATATTGAGGCCGGGCCCCCCCGTCTGATCTGTGTGGTCCTAACCTTCTAGATATTGAGGCCGGGCCCCGTCTGATCTGTGTGGTCCCAACCTTCTAGATATTGAGGCCGGGCCCCGTTTGATCTGTGTGGTCCCAACCTTCTAGATATTGAGTCCGGGCCCCGTCTGATCTGTGTGGCCCCAACCTTCTAGATATTGAGGCTGGGCCCCGTCTGATCTGTGTGGTCCCAACCTTCTAGATATTGAGGCCGGGCCCTGTCTGATCTGTGTGGTCCAAACCTTCTAGATATTGATGCTGGGTCCCGTCTGATCTGTGTGGTCCCAACCTTCTAGATATTGAGGCCGGGCCCCGTTTGATCTGTGTGGTCCCAACCTTCTATATATTGAGGCCGGGCCCTCGTCTGATCTGTGTGGTCCCAACCTTCTAGTCTGATCTGTGTGGTCCAAACCTTCTAGATATTGAGGCTGGGCCCCATCTGATCTGTGTGGTCCAAACCTTCTAGATATTGAGGCCAAGCCCCGTCTGATCTGTGTGGTCCCAACCTTCTAGATATTGAGGCCGGGCCCCATCTGATCTGTGTGGTCCCAACCTTCTATATATTGAGGCCGGGCCCTCGTCTGATCTGTGTGGTCCCAACCTTCTAGATATTGAGGCCGGGCCCCGTCTGATCTGTGTTTTCCCAACCTTCTAGATATTGAGGCCGGGCCCCGTCTGATCTGTGTGGTCCCAACCTTCTATATATTGAGGCTGGGCCCCGTTTGATCTGTGTGGTCAAACCTTCTAGATATTGAGGCTGGCCCCGTCTGATCTGTGTGGTCCCAACCTTCTAGATATTGAAGCGGGCCCCGTCTGATCTGTGTGGTCCCAACCTTCTAGATATTGAGGCCGGGCCCTGTCTGATCTGTGTGGTCCAAACCTTCTAGATATTGATGCTGGGTACCGGTCTGATCTGTGTGGTCCCAACCTTCTAGATATTGAGGCCGGGCCCCGTTTGATCTGTGTGGTCCCAACCTTCTAGATATTGAGGCCGGGCACCATCTGATCTGTGTGGTCCCAACCTTCTAGATATTGAGGCCGGGGCCCCCCGTCTGATCTGTGTGGTCAAACCTTCTATATATTGAGGCCGGGCCCCATCTGATCTGTGTGGTCCCCCCAACCTTCTATATATTGAGGCCGGGCCCCCGTCTGATCTGTGTGGTCCCAACCTTCTAGATATTGAGGCCGGGCCCCGTCTGATCTGTGTGGTCAAACCTTCTATATATTGAGGCCGGGCCCCATCTGATCTGTGTGGTCCCAACTTCTATATATTGAGGCCGGGCCCCGCCCTCGTCTGATCTGTGTGGTGGTCCCAACCTCTAGTCTGATCTGTGTGGTCCAAACCTTCTAGATATTGAGGCTGGGCCCCGTCTGATCTGTGTGGTCCCAACCTTCTATATATTGAGGCCAGGCCCCGTCTGATCTGTGTGGTCCCAACCTTCTAGACATTGAGGCCGGGCCCCGTCTGATCTGTGTGGTCCCAACCTTCTAGATATTGAGGCCGGGCCCCCGTCTGATCTGTGTGGTCCCAACCTTCTAGATATTGAGGCCGGGCCCCGTCTGATCTGTGTGGTCCCAACCTTCTATATATTGAGGCTGGGCCCCGTTTGATCTGTGTGGTCAAACCTTCTAGATATTGAGGCTGGGCCCCGTCTGATCTGTGTGGTCCCAACCTTCTAGATATTGAAGCCGGCCCCGTCTGATCTGTGTGGTCCCAACCTTCTAGATATTGAGGCCGGGCCCCGTCTGATCTGTGTGGTCCCAACCTTCTAGATATTGAGGCTGAGCCCCGTCTGTTCTGTGTGGTCCCAACCTTCTAGATATTGAGGCCGGGCCCCGTCTGATCTGTGTGGTCCCAACCTTCTTCTAGATATTGAGGCCGGGCCCTGTCTGATCTGTGTGGTCCCAACCTTCTAGATATTGAGGCCGGGCCCCGTCTGATCTGTGTGGTCCCCGACCTTCTAGATATTGAGGCCGGGCCCCGTCTGATCTGTGTGGTCAAACCTTCTAGATATTGAGTCCGGGCCCCCTGTCTGATCTGTGTGGTCCCAACCTTCTAGATATTGAGGCTGGGCCCCCGTCTGATCTGTGTGGTCTCAACCTTCTAGATATTGAGGCCGGGCCCTGTCTGATCTGTGTGGTCCAAACCTTCTAGATATTGATGCTGGGTCCCGTCTGATCTGTGTGGTCCCAACCTTTAGATATTGAGGCCGGGCCCCCGTTTGATCTGTGTGGTCCCAACCTTCTAGATATTGAGGCCGGCGGCACCATCTGATCTGTGTGGTCCCAACCTTCTAGATATTGAGGCCGGGCCCCTCGTCTGATCTGTGTTGTGGTCCCACCTTCATAGTTGATCTGTGTGTGGTCCCAACCTTCTAGATAGATATTGAGGCTGGGGCCCCGTTCTGATCTGTGTGGTTCCCCAACCTTCTATATATTGAGGCCAGGCCCCCGTCTGATCTGTGTGGTCCCACCTTCTAGACATTGAGGCCGGGCCCGTCTGATCTGTGTGTGGTCCCAACCTTCTAGATATTGTGGCCCGTTGCCCCGTCTGATCTGTGTGGTCCCAACCTTCTAGATATTGAGGCCTGGGCCCGTCTGATCTGTGTGGTCCCCAACCTTCTATATATTGAGGCTGGGGCCCCGTTTGATCTGTGTGGTCAAACCTTCTAGATATTGAGGCTGGGCCCCGTCTGATCTGTGTGGTCCCAACCTTCTAGATATTGAAGCCGGCCCCGTCTGATCTGTGTGGTCTCCCCAACCTTCTAGATATTGAGGGCCCGGCCCCCGTCTGATCTGTGTGGTCCCAACCTTCTAGATATTGAGGCTGAGCCCCGTCTGTTCTGTGTGGTCCCAACCTTCTAGATATTTGAGCCGGGCCCCGTCTGATCTGTGTGGTCCCAACCTTCTAGATTTGAGGCCGGGGCCCCGTCTGATCTGTGTGGTCCCAACCTTCTAGATATTGAGGCCGGGCCCTGTCTGATCTGTGTGGGTCCAACCTTCTAGATATTGAGGCCGGGCCCCGTCTGATCTGTGTGGTCCCGACCTTCTAGATATTGAGGCCGGGCCCCGTCTGATCTGTGTGGTCCCACCTTCAAGACTATTGAGTCCCGGGTGGCCCCGCTGAATCTGTGTTGGTCCCAACACTTCTAGATATTGAGGCTGGGCCCCGTGCAGATTCTGTGTGGTCCCAACCTTCTAGATATTGAGGCCGGGCCCTTTCTGATCTGTGTGGTCCAAACCTTCTAGATATTGAGGCCGGGTCCCGTCTGATCGGTGTGGTCCCAACCT
>CM056050.1:4270779-4345779 GCA_029574335.1 Rana kukunoris
ATAGATAATTCTGCAATTAGCTTTGCTGTAACGAGCTGACGATATATCGCCCGCTGGGAGCTCGCGGGGGGGGGGGACTCCGCCATTCTGAGAACAGGAGGGGGGGAGGGGAGAGCGTAAAGTGCTTCTATAATCTTCCCCATTACCGAATTCAAAAAGGCGGCGGACACCTGATGGATCGTTTGCCGTGATCTAGTCGGTGTCTATCAGAAATCCGCTGACGTCTCTGATGTGGGCGGAGCTATACAGGGATAATTGGAATCATTGGGAAGCCGTTGCTGGGCTCGTCTCTGGCATCAATACTTTTGTTAAACCCCTGAAATGCAGCGAGCATGCGGCCAGTGAAGTCAAGCCGAATCTGCATACTCGTTCCGTGTCTGAGACTAAAAATGAGATGGAAACAGAAGATCACCGTGACAGCCAGGCATCTAGCATTTTCAACAACAGATCGACGGCAATGGCAACCATCGCGTTTCTCTGTAGTGACTTACGTCAGAGCGTTATACCGCAGATTTCATTCCCGGAGGTGATGGCAGAGTGGACAAGCAACATCCCAGAACCAAGCTCCTCCCACTTATGATGAGGCCAATCCCGGCATTGCGTGCTGTGTGTGGCATTCTTCGAATTACATACCTACCCTACATCTCTGTCTATGGAAGGATAGTCTGTATTTACAATGTATCGGACAAAAGTGCTCTGACCTACACCATAGCTCTGTACCTAGAGCACTGAGCCAGTCACACCAGTCTCTGTACAGAGGAGCTTACACTCTAATGTCCCCTCCCCCACAGTCACATCAGTCTCTGTACAGAGGAGCTTACACACTAATGTCCCCTCCCCCCACAGTCACATTAGTCTCTGTACAGAGGAGCTTACACTCTAATGTCCCCCTCCTCCCACAGTCATATCAGTCTCTGTACAGAGGAGATTACACTTTAATGTCCCCCCCCCCCCCACAGTCACATCAGTCTCTGTACCAGAAGAGCTTACACTCTAATGTCCCCTCCCCCTCACAGTCACATCAGTCTCTGTACAAAGGAGCTTACACTCTAATGTCCCCTCCCCCACAGTCACATCAGTCTCTGTACAGAGGAGCTTACACTCTAATGTCCCCTCCCCCACAGTCACATCAGTCTCTGTACAGAGGAGCTTACACTCTAATGTCCCCTCCCCCACAGTCACATCAGTCTCTGTACAGAGGAGCTTACACTCTAATGTCCCCTCCCCCACAGTCACATCAGTCTCTGTACAGAGGAGCTTACACTCTAATGATCCTCCCCACAGTCACATCAGTCTCTGTACAGAGGAGCTTACACTCTAATGTCCCCCCCCCCACAGTCACATCAGTCTCTGTACAGAGGAGCTTACACTCTAATGTCCCCCTCCCCCACAGTCACATCAGTCTCTGTACAGAGGAGCTTACACTCTAATGTCCCCTCCCCCCCACAGTCACATCAGTCTCTGTACAGAGGAGCTTACACTCTAATGTCCCCTCCCCCCCACAGTCACATCAGTCTCTGTACAGAGGAGCTTACACTCTAATGTCCCCTCCCCCCCACAGTCACATCAGTCTCTGTACAGAGGAGCTTACACTCTAATGTCCCCTCCCCCACAGTCACATCAGTCTCTGTACAGAGGAGCTTACACTCTAATGTCCCCTCCCCCACAGTCACATCAGTCTCTGTACAGAGGAGCTTACACTCTAATGTCCCCTCCCCCCCACAGTCACATCAGTCTCTGTACAGAGGAGCTTACACTCTAATGTCCCCTCCCCCCCCACAGTCACATCAGTCTCTGTACAGAGGAGCTTACACTCTAATGTCCCCTCCCCCACAGTCACATCAGTCTCTGTACAGAGGAGATTACACTTTAATGTCCCCCCCCACAGTCACATCAGTCTCTGTACCAGAGGAGCTTACACTCTAATGTCCCCTCCCCCACAGTCACATCAGTCTCTGTACAGAGGAGCTTACACTCTATTGTCCCCTCCCCCACAGTCACATCAGTCTCTGTACAGAGGAGCTTAAACTCTAATGTCCCCCCCCCACAGTCACATCAGTCTCTGTACAGAGGAGCTTACACTCTAATGTCCCCTCCCCCCACAGTCACATCAGTCTCTGTACAGAGGAGCTTACACTCTAATGCCCCCCCCCCACAGTCACATCAGTCTCTGTACAGAGGAGCTTACACTCTAATGTCCCCTCCCCCACAGTCACATCAGTCTCTGTACAGAGGAGCTTACACTCTAATGTCCCCTCCCCCCCACAGTCACATCAGTCTCTGTACAGAGGAGCTTACACTCTAATGTCCCCTTCCCCCCCACAGTCACATCAGTCTCTGTACAGAGGAGCTTACACTCTAATGTCCCCTCCCCCCCCCCCCACAGTCACATCAGTCTCTGTACAGAGGAGCTTACACTCTAATGTCCCCTCCCCCACAGTCACATCAGTCTCTGTACAGAGGAGCTTACACTCTAATGTCCCCTCCCCCCCACAGTCACATCAGTCTCTGTACAGAGGAGCTTACACTCTAATGTCCCCTCCCCCCCACAGTCACATCAGTCTCTGTACAAAGGAGCTTACACTCTAAAGTCCCCTCCCCCCACAGTCACACACTATTATTATTATATATTTATATAGTGTGTTGACATATCTAGGATCATTCCATTCATAAAGGTTTAGATAACAAGCAGTCCCAAATAAAGTCCAGAAGATGTGCTGTGTCCAGACCAAAAAAAAGTAAAATCCCAATAACAGAAAGAATGTATTACAATTAGGGTTGTCCCGATACCACTTTTTTAGGACTGAGTACAAGTACCGATACTTTTTTTCATGTACTCGCCGATACCGAATACCGATACTTTTTTTAAATGTCATGTGACAGTTTTCAAACAACAATACAGACTAAGGATATTTTCTTTAGAATTATGAAGAACTCTAACTCAAGACATTATAAAAGAATAAAAAAAGAGTAAAAATTTATAAAAATGTTTTATTTGCTTGTCACGCAGTAGAAAAAAAATGTAAAAATTTTTCACAGAACATGTTGATAAATACAAAAAAAAGTATTCTATTTAGGAATCGGGAGCATTTGCACGAGTACAAGTACTCCCACAAATACTCGGTATCGGTCCCGATACCGATACTAGTATCGGTATCTGGACAACCCTAATTACAATGGCCCAGATTCACAGAGCAATTACGCCTGTGTAACTGGTGTTAGACAGGAGTAATTTCAAATTTCGCGCGCCGTATCACTAGTTTGAATCCTCAAACCATGATACGGCGGCTTCGGGCTTCGATCCGAGAGGCTAACGTCTTCGTAAGCCTTCGGATCTACGCTGCGATATTTTTGCGGCCGTTGGGAGGAGTTTGCGTCGTTTTGATGCGTCGGGATATGCAAATGAGTTTTTACGGCGATCCACGAAGATACGAGCGGTCTTCGCAATCGCTTACGTCTATTTTTTTTTACGTACTGTAAGACCAGCTTTTTGCTGGTCTAACGGTGCGTAGCCCATGTTAAGTATGGCTGTCGTTCCCGCGTCGAATTTTATTTCTTTTTTTTTTTTTTAACGTAAGTCGTTCGGGAATAGAAATGTCCGTAAACGACGCTACTCAAACAACGAATGACGTAACGACGTGATTTTGCGCAATGCACGGCGGGAAATTTGCGAACGGAGCATGCGCAGTTCGATCGCCGCGGGAACGCGCCTATTTTAAATGCTTCACGCCCCCTACTCGCGTAGATGGATTGCGACGGGAGAAATACACTACGCCGCCGTCGTTTACTGGACAAAATCTACCTGGATTCCACGTAGAGCCAGGTAAAATACGGCGGGGTAGTGTATTTCTGATACGCTACGAGAATCTAATTCTCTCTGAATCTGGGCCAATGTATCTTCTTTGCATGTTCCATGTATCTTCCTTGTGACTTCTTGTATTTTCCTTGTGACTTCTTTGTATCGTTCTTGTGTCTACTTTGTGTTTTGTTTGTATGTTCCTTGTATCGTCTTTATAACTCCCTTCTGTCTTCTTTGTATCTTTCTTGTATCATCTTTGTAACTTTGTGTGTCTTCTTTGCAGCTTCTATGTATCTTTCTTGTATCTTTTTTGTATCTTTCTTCTGTCTTCCTTCTCCTTCTTGTATCTTCTTTTTATTATCTTTGTGTCTTCTTTGTATTTTTCATGTGTCTTCTATGTGTTTTGTTTGTATCTTCCTTGTATTGTGTATGTAACTTACTTGTGTCTTCGTTGTAACTTCCTTGTGTCTTCTTTGTAACTTCCTTGTGTCTTCTTTATAACTTCCTTGTGTCTTCTTTATAACTTCCTTGTGTCTTCTTTATAACTTCCTTGTGTCTTCTTTGTAACTTCCTTGTGTCTTCTTTGTAACTTCCTTGTGTCTTCTTTGTAACTTCCTTGTGTCTTCTTTATAACTTCCTTGTGTCTTCTTGTAACTTCATTGTGTCTTCTTTGTAACATCCTTGTGTCTTCTTTGTAACTTCCTTGTGTCTTCTTGGTATCTTCCTTGTATTGTCTGTGTAACTTCCTTGTGTCTTCTTTATAACTTCCTTATGTCTTCTTTGTAACTTCCTTGTGTCTGCTTTGTAACTTCCTTATATCGTCTTTGTAAGTTCCTTGTGTCTGTTTTGTAACTTCCTTGTGTTTTCTTTGTAACTTCCTTGTGTCTTCTTTGTAACATCCTTGTGTCTTCTTTGTAACATCCTTGTGTCTTCTTTATAACTTCCTTGTGTCTTCTTTGTAACTTCCTTGTGTCTTCTTTGTAACTTCCTTCTGTGTTCTTTGTAACTTCCTTGTGTCTTCTTTGTAACTTCCTTGTGTCTTCTTTGTAACTTCCTGGTGTCTTCTTTATAACTTCCTTGTGTCTTCTTTCTAACTTCCTTGTGTCTTCTTTGTAACTTCCTTCTGTGTTCTTTGTAACTTCCTTGTGCCTTCTTTGTAACTTCCTTGTGTCTTCTATATAACTTCCTTGTGTCTTCTTTGTAACTTCCTTGTGTCTTCTTTATAACTTCCTTGTGTCTTCTTTGTAACTTCCTTGTGTCTTCTTTGTAACTTCCTTGTGTCTTCTTTGTAACTTCCTTGTGTCTTCTTTGTAACTTCCTTGTGTCTTCTTTATAACTTCCTTGTGTCTTCTTTGTAACATCCTTGTGTCTTCTTTGTAACATCCTTGTGTCTTCTTTATAACTTCCTTGTGTCTTATTTATAACCTACTTGTGTCTTATTTATAACTTCCTTGTGTCTTCTTTTGTAACCTCATTGTGTCTTATTTATAACTTCCTTGTGTCTTCTTTGTAACATCCTTGTGTCTTCTTTGTAACATCCTTGTGTCTTCTTTATAACTTCCTTGTGTCTTCTTTGTAACTTCCTTGTGTCTGTTTTTATCTTCCTTGTATCGTCTATGTAACTTCCTTGTGTCTTTTTTGTAACTTCCTTGTGTCTGCTTTGTTACTTCCTTGTGTCTTCCTTATAACTTCCTTGTGTCTTTTTTGTAACATCTTTGTGTATTCTTTGTAACTTCCTTGTGTCTTATAACTTCCTTGTGTCTTTTTTATAACTTCCTTGTGTCTTCTTTGTAACTTCCTTGTGTCTTCTTTGTAACTTCCTTGTGTCTTCCTTATGACTTCCTTGTGTCTTCTTTGTAACATCCTTGTGTCTTCTTTATAAATTCCTTGTGTCTTCTTCCTTGTGTCTTCTTTGTAACTTCCCTGTGTGTTCTTTGTAACTTCCTTGTGTCTTCTTTATAACTTCCTTGTGTCTTCTTTGTAACTTCATTGTGTCTTCTTTGTAACTTCCTTGTGTCTTATTTGTAACTTCCTTGTGTCTTCTTTGTAACTTCCTTGCGTCTTCTTTATAACTTCTTTGTGTCTTCTTTGTAACTTCCTTGTGTTTTTTTGTAGCTTCCTTGTGTCTTCCTTGTATCTCCCTTGTATCGTCCTTGTATGTTCTACATGTGTTCTCTGTATCTTCTACGTGTATTTTCCTTTTGTCTTCTTTGAAACTTCCTTGTGTCTTCCTTATAACTTCCTTGTGTCTTTTTTGTAACATCTTTGTGTATGCTTTGTAACTTCCTTGTGTCTTATAACTTCCTTGTGTCTTCTTTATAACTTCCTTGTGTCTTCTTTGTAACTTCCTTGTGTCTTCTTTGTAACTTCCTTGTGTCTTCCTTATGACTTCCTTGTGTCTTCTTTGTAACATCCTTGTGTCTTCTTTATAAATTCCTTGTGTCTTCTTCCTTGTGTCTTCTTTGTAACTTCCCTGTGTGTTCTTTGTAACTTCCTTGTGTCTTCTTTATAACTTCCTTGTGTCTTCTTTGTAACTTCATTGTGTCTTCTTTGTAACTTCCTTGTGTCTTATTTGTAACTTCCTTGTGTCTTCTTTGTAACTTCCTTGCGTCTTCTTTATAACTTCTTTGTGTCTTCTTTGTAACTTCCTTGTGTTTTTTTGTAGCTTCCTTGTGTCTTCCTTGTATCTCCCTTGTATCATCCTCGTATGTTCTACGTGTGTTCTCTGTATCTTCTACGTGTCTTCTTTGTATCTCCTTTGTATTATCTTCATGTCTTCTTTGTACGTTTTTTGTATTTTCGTTCTTTGTAATTTCGTTATGTCTTCTTAACTTCCTTGTGTCTCTTTGTAAATTCCTTGTGTCTTCCTGGTGTCTTTTTTGTAACTTCCTTGTGCCTTCCTTATAAATTCCTTGTGTTTTCTTTGTAACATCCTTGTGTATTCTTTATAACTTCCTTGTGTTTTCTTTGTAACTTCCTTGTGTCTTCTTTGTAACTTCCTTGTGTCTTCCTTATGACTTCCTTGTGTCTTCTTTGTAACATCCTTGTGTCTTCTTTATAAATTCCTTGTGTCTTCTTCCTTGTGTCTTCTTTGTAACTTCCCTGTGTGTTCTTTGTAACTTCCTTGTGTCTTCTTTATAACTTCCTTGTGTCTTCTTTGTAACTTCATTGTGTCTTCTTTGTAACTTCCTTGTGTCTTATTTGTAACTTCCTTGTGTCTTCTTTGTAACTTCCTTGCGTCTTCTTTATAACTTCTTTGTGTCTTCTTTGTAACTTCCTTGTGTTTTTTTGTAGCTTCCTTGTGTCTTCCTTGTATCTCCCTTGTATCATCCTCGTATGTTCTACGTGTGTTCTCTGTATCTTCTACGTGTCTTCTTTGTATCTCCTTTGTATTATCTTCATGTCTTCTTTGTACGTTTTTTGTATTTTCGTTCTTTGTAATTTCGTTATGTCTTCTTAACTTCCTTGTGTCTCTTTGTAAATTCCTTGTGTCTTCCTGGTGTCTTTTTTGTAACTTCCTTGTGCCTTCCTTATAAATTCCTTGTGTTTTCTTTGTAACATCCTTGTGTATTCTTTATAACTTCCTTGTGTTTTCTTTGTAACTTCCTTGTGTCTTCTTTGTAGCTTCCTTGTATCATCTATGTAACTTCCGTGTGTCTTCTTTGTAACTTCCTTGTGTCTTCTTTGTAACTTCCTTGTGTCTTCTTCGTAACTTCCTTGTGTCTTCTTTGTAACTTCCTTGTGTCTTCTTTATAACTTCCTTGTGTCTTCTTTGTAACTTCCTTGTGTCTTCTTTATAACTTCATTGTGTCTTCTTTGTAGCTTCCTTGTATCGTCTATGTAACTTCCGTGTGTCTTCTTTGTAACTTCCTTGTGTCTTCTTTATAACTTCCTTGTGTCTTCTTTGTAACTTCCTTGTGTCTTATTTGTAACTTCCTTGTGTCTTCTTTGTAACTTCCTTGCGTCTTCTTTATAACTTCTTTGTGTCTTCTTAGTAACTTCCTTGTGTTTTTTTGTAGCTTCCTTGTGTCTTCCTTGTATCTCCCTTGTATCGTCCTTGTATGTTCTACATGTGTTCTCTGTATCTTCTACGTGCATTTACCTTTTGTCTTCTTTGAAACCTCCTTGTGTCTTCTTTATAACTTCCTTTGTGTTGTGTCTTTTTTGTAACTTCCTTGTGTCTTCTTTTTAACTTCCTTGTGTCTCCTTTGTATCTTCCTTGAGTTTTTTGTTGTTTCTCCCTTGTATCATCCTCGTATGTTCTACGTGTGTTCTCTGTATCTTCTACGTGTCTTCTTTGTATCTCCTTTGTATTATCTTCATGTCTTCTTTGTAAGTTTTTTGTATTTTCGTTCTTTGTAATTTCCTTATGTCTTCTTAACTTCCTTGTGTCTCTTTGTAACTTCCTTGTGTCTTCCTGGTGTCTTTTTTGTAACTTCCTTGTGCCTTCCTTATAAATTCCTTGTGTTTTCTTTGTAACATCCTTGTGTATTCTTTATAACTTCCTTGTGTTTTCTTTGTAACTTCCTTGTGTCCTCTTTGTAGCTTCCTTGTATCATCTATGTAACTTCCGTGTGTCTTCTTTGTAACTTCCTTGTGTCTTCTTTGTAACTTCCTTGTGTCTTATTTGTAACTTCCTTGAATCGTCTTTAAAACTTCCTTATGTGTTCTTTGTAACTTCCTTGTGTCTTCTTTGTAACTTCCTTGTGTCTCCTTTATAACTTCCTTGTGTCTCCTTTATAACTTCCTTGTGTCTTCTTTGAAACTTCCTTGTGTCTTTTTTTATAACTCCCTTGTGTCTCCTTTGTATCTCCCTTGTACCGTCCTTGTATGTTCTAGGTGTCTTCTTTGTATCTACTTTTTATTATCTTCATGTCTTCTTTGTATCTCCTTTGTATCATCTTCATGTCTTTTTAGTGTGTTTTTTGTGTGTTTTTTTTTGTGTTTTTCTTGTATTTCCCTTGTATCTTATGTGTATCTTCCTTGTGTGTTCTTAGTATATTCCTTGTATCTTCCTTAAGTACTATTTATCTTCAGAAGCACCTCTCCGTGAAATCACTCCGGAATAATAGCGTATTTAGCGTATTGCCCGGGGTTCCCCTTTACATCACACGTATGTACAGAATTGCGGTGAAGCGGGCAGATTGCTGTTCCATTTTGCACCCGGACAGATGTTATCGTTCATTATCCAGGGAAATCCAGGATCTTGTCAGTCTGGAAAGCCATATACTTTTCTTGCTCGGGGAATAAAATACCGTTGTGGATTTACGACGCGGCTAACATTGGCGCTTATAAAAAGTCATCCGGAGGGGCCTGAACCTCTCCCGCCTGAGCTATTATCACCTCCCTCGTCCGCCGCCGCTCTCCATAAAGATTACTCACCTGTGAGCAGGAAGGATTCATTTACGAGCGGAGCTCCTTGTCGTTGGGCCCTGAAAGGTTTTCCGCACGTTTTATGGGCACTTTTTGACCATTAAGTGTCATTTTATGTGCCGCTGATCACATTTTACGCCCGCTGGATGTATGTTAATTCCTAAGCAAATACATTCGCACTCGCGGCGTGGCGTGTTTACGACCCGCCGCCTGACCGCGTTCGAAATGTTGGCAGATTTATTGTATTATCTATCTTCCGCAGTCCCTTGTTGGGTGACATCGGAGAGGTAGAGCCGTCATATTGCTGCATTTTAACCACTTCCCGTCGGCCTATTGCAGAATGATGGCGGTGGCTCCGTTATCCGGACTGGACATCATGTGACGTCCAGCAGGATTAACAGCCACCGTGCGCCCATGGGGGGCGCACATCGTAGCGGTCAGTGGTGCGGTGTGTCAGACTAACACACCGCTGCACCAATCTCCGTCAGAGGCTCTTTACCACGTGATCAGCCGTGTCCAATCACGGCTGATCCCGATGTAAACAGGAAGAGCCAATGAGCGGCTTTTCCTCACTCGCATCTGACAAACAGTCTAGAGGAGAGCCGATCGGCTGCTCTCCTGACAGGGGAGTCTGTGCTGATTGTTTATCAGCGCAGCCCCCTTGGATGCCCGCCCAAGACCACCAGGTTGCCGGAATGGACCACCAGGGATAGCCATCCCACTGGACCACCAGGTACGCTACCGACAGTAGACCATTAGTCCCCCCACAGTCACATCAGTCTCTGTACCAGAGGAGCTTACACTCTAATGCCCCCTCCCCCCACAGTCACATCAGTCTCTGTACAGAGGAGCTTACACTCTAATGTCCCTTCCCCCCACAGTCACATTAGTCTCTGTTCCAGAGGAGCTTACACTCTAATGTCTCCTCCCCCCACAGTCACATCAGTCTCTGTACAGCGGAGCTCACACTCTAATGTCCCCTCCCCCCCACAGTCACATCAGTCTCTGTACAGAGGAGCTTACACTCTAATGTTCCCTCCCCCCCACAGTCACATCAGTCTCTGTACAGAGGAGCTTACACTCTAATGTCCCTCCCCCACAACCACATCAGTCTCTGTACAGAGGAGCTTACACTCTAATGTCCCTTCCCCCCACAGTCAGATCAGTCTCTGTACAGCGGAGCTTACACTCTAATGCCCCCCCCCCACACAGTCACATCAGTCTCTGTACAGAGGAGCTTACACTCTAATGCCCCCCCCCACACAGTCACATCAGTCTCTGTACAGAGGAGCTTACACTCTAATGTCCCCTCCCCCCACAGTCACATCAGTCTCTGTACAGAGGAGCTTACACTCTAATGTCCCCTCACCACACAGTCACATCAGTCTCAGTACAGAGGAGCTTACACCCTAATGTCCCCTCCCCCCCCCCCCCCCCACAGTCACATCAGTCTCTGTACAGAGGAGCTTACACCCTAATGTCCCCTCCCCCCCACAGTCACATCAGTCTCTGTACAGAGGAGCTTACACTCTAATGTCGTCGTCCCCCACAGTCACATCAGTCTCTGTACAGAGGAGCTTACACCCTAATGTCCCCCCCCCACAGTCACATCAGTCTCTGTACAGAGGAGCTTACACTCTAATGTCCCCCCCCCCCACAGTCACATCAGTCTCTGTACAGAGGAGCTTACACTCTAATGTCCCCTCCCCCCCACAGTCACATCTGTCTCTGCACAGAGGAGCTTACACCCTAATGTCCCCCCCCCCCCCACAGTCACATCAGTCTCTGTACAGAGGAGCTTACACTCTAATGTCCCCTCCCCCCACAGTCACATCAGTCTCTGTACAGAGGAGCTTACACCCTAATGTCCCCTCCCCCCCCCCCCACAGTCACATCAGTCTCTGTACAGAGGAGCTTACACCCTAATGTCCCCTCCCCCCCCCCCCCCCACAGTCACATCAGTCTCTGTACAGAGGAGCTTACACCCTAATGCCCCCCCCCCCACAGTCACATCAGTCTCTGTACAGAGGAGCTTACACTCTAATGTCCCCCCTCCACACAGTCACATCAATCTCTGTACAGAGGAGCTTACACCCTAATGTCCCCTCCCCCCCCCACAGTCACATCAGTCTCTGTACAGAGGAGCTTACACCCTAATGTCCCCTCCCCCCCCCCCCCCAGAGTCACATCAGTCTCTGTACAGAGGAGCTTACACCCTAATGTCCCCTCCCCCTCCACAGTCACATCAGTCTCTGTACAGAGGAGCTTACACCCTAATGTCCCCTCCCCCCCCACAGTCACATCAGGCTCTGTACAGAGGAGCTTACACTCTAATGTCCCCTCCCCCCCACAGTCACATCAGTCTCGGTACAGAGGAACTTACACTCTAATGTCCCCTCCCCCCACAGTCACATCAGTCTCTGTACAGAGGAGCTTACACCCTAATGTCCCCTCCCCCCCCCCCACAGTCACATCAGTCTCGGTACAGAGGAACTTACACTCTAATGTCCCCTCCCCCCACAGTCACATCAGTCTCTGTACAGAGGAGCTTACACTCTAATGTCCCCTCCCCCCCCCACAGTCACATCAGTCTCTGTACAGAGGAGCTTACACTCTAATGTCCCCTCCCCCCACAGTCACATCAGTCTCTGTACAGAGGAGCTTACACTCTAATGTCCCCTCCCCCCCCACAGTCACATCAGTCTCTGTACAGAGGAGCTTACACTCTAATGTCCCCTCCCCCCACAGTCACATCAGTCTCTGTACAGAGGAGCTTACACTCTAATGTCCCCCCTCCACACAGTCACATCAGTCTCTGTACAGAGGAGCTTACACCCTAATGTCCCCTCCCCCCCACAGTCACATCAGTCTCTGTACAGAGGAGCTTACACCCTAATGTCCCCTCCCCCCCCACAGTCACATCAGTCTCTGTACAGAGGAGCTTACACCCTAATGTCCCCTCCCCCTCCACAGTCACATCAGTCTCTGTACAGAGGAGCTTACACCCTAATGTCCCCCCCCCCCCCACAGTCACATCAGGCTCTGTACAGAGGAGCTTACACTCTAATGTCCCCTCCCCCCCACAGTCACATCAGTCTCGGTACAGAGGAACTTACACTCTAATGTCCCCTCCCCCCACAGTCACATCAGTCTCTGTACAGAGGAGCTTACACCCTAATGTCCCCTCCCCCCCCCACAGTCACATCAGTCTCGGTACAGAGGAACTTACACTCTAATGTCCCCTCCCCCCACAGTCACATCAGTCTCTGTACAGAGGAGCTTACACTCTAATGTCCCCTCCCCCCCCACAGTCACATCAGTCTCTGTACAGAGGAGCTTACACTCTAATGTCCCCTCCCCCCACAGTCACATCAGTCTCTGTACAGAGGAGCTTACACTCTAATGTCCCCCCTCCACACAGTCACATCAGTCTCTGTACAGAGGAGCTTACACCCTAATGTCCCCTCCCCCCCCACAGTCACATCAGTCTCTGTACAGAGGAGCTTACACCCTAATGTCCCCTCCCCCCCCCACAGTCACATCAGTCTCTGTACAGAGGAGCTTACACCCTAATGTCCCCTCCCCCTCCACAGTCACATCAGTCTCTGTACAGAGGAGCTTACACCCTAATGTCCCCTCCCCCCCCACAGTCACATCAGGCTCTGTACAGAGGAGCTTACACTCTAATGTCCCCTCCCCCCCACAGTCACATCAGTCTCGGTACAGAGGAACTTACACTCTAATGTCCCCTCCCCCCACAGTCACATCAGTCTCTGTACAGAGGAGCTTACACCCTAATGTCCCCTCCCCCCCCCCACAGTCACATCAGTCTCGGTACAGAGGAACTTACACTCTAATGTCCCCTCCCCCCACAGTCACATCAGTCTCTGTACAGAGGAGCTTACACTCTAATGTCCCCCCCCCCCCACAGTCACATCAGTCTCTGTACAGAGGAGCTTACACTCTAATGTCCCCTCCCCCCCACAGTCACATCAGTCTCTGTACAGAGGAGCTTACACTCTAATGTCCCCTCCCCCCCACAGTCACATCAGTCTCTGTACAGAGGAGCTTACACTCTAATGCCCCCCCCCACAGTCACATCAGTCTCTGTACAGAGGAGCTTACACTCTAATGTCCCCCCCCCCCCACAGTCACATCAGTCTCTGTACAGAGGAGCTTACACTCTAATGTCCCCGTCCCCCCCCCACAGTCACATCAGTCTCTGTACAGAGGAGCTTACACTCTAATGTCCCCCCCCCCACACAGTCACATCATTCTCTGTACAGAGGAGCTTACACTCTAATGTCCCCCCCCCCACACAGTCACATCATTCTCTGTACAGAGGAGCTTACACTCTGTGTGATTTGTGCTGCTGCTCTATGCACATGCTTTGTGAGGGTGTCGGGCCGCACTGAAGTCTTTCTATAAACTTCTGACCCCCCCCCCCTCCCCCTCCGTAACCTGAAAGTGATTTTCGCCCCGTCGGTGATCGGTGACGTTCCTCCTGGAGGTTTCATCTTTCCATCTCTTCATAATACGCGGATCAATTTCAGAGCATTATAAATTCACAGCGGCGAAGGGGGTCGGCGCTGCGATTCTCATTAAAATCGACGCCACGCTGCGCTATCCGTGCCGCTGGAGCGACAAATCATATCGTTATCGATCCAATCCGTGCTGGCCCCAGATAAGATTGCTCTCCCTGATACGGGCCGAATGCATGCAGGGCGACAGTAACTTGATTTTACATGGCTGGCGGTAGAAGCGCGAGACGCTCCGCGTGCGGGGGTTGTGCGCCGTCGCCGGCCTGTCAAGTTAAAACACCCGCATTAAGGTGATTGGCTGCAACCTCTGCACTGTCCTTCATCCCAGGGGGCTCCAGCAGGAGGAAGGAGGTCCTGATTCCTCTATATGGATCTTTATATCACTAGAGGGGTCACCAGCAGGAGGAAGGAGGTCCTGATTCCTCTATATAGATCACTAGAGGGGTCACCACTAGGAGGAAGGAGGTCCTGATCCCTCTATATAGATCTTTATATCACTAGAGGGGTCACCAGCAGGAGGAAGGAGGTCCTGATCCCTCTATATAGATCACTAGAGGGGTCACCACTAGGAGGAAGGAGGTCTTGATTCCTCTATATAGATCAGTAGAGGGGTCACCAGCAGGAAGAAGGAGGTCCTGATTCCTCTATATAGATCTTTATATCACTAGAGGGGTCACCAGCAGGAGGAAGGAGGTCCTGATTCCCCTATATAGATCATTAGAGGGGTCACCAGCAGGAGGAAGGAGGTCCTGATCCCTCTATATAGATCTTTATATCACTAGAGGGGTTACCAGCAGGAGGAAGGAGGTCCTGATTCCCCTATACGGATCTTTATATCACTAGAGGGGTCACCAGGAGGAAGGGGGTCCTGATTCCCCTCTATAGATCAGTAGAGGGGTCACCAGCAGGAGGAAGGAGGTCCTGATCCCTCTATATAGATCTTTTTATCACTAGAGGGGTCACCAGGAGGAAGGAGGTCCTGATTCCTCTATATAGATCTTTATATCACTAGAGGGATCACCAGCAGGAGGAAGGAGGTCCTGATCTCTCTATATAGATCTTTATATCACTAGAGGGGTCACCAGCAGGAGGAAGGAGGTCCTGATTCCTCTATATAGATCTTTTTATCACTAGAGGGGTCACCAGGAGGAAGGAGGTCCTGATCCCTCTATATAGATCTTTATATCACTAGAGGGATCACCAGCAGGAGGAAGGGGGTCCTGATCCCTCTATATAGATCTTTATATCACTAGAGGGGTCACCACTAGGAGGAAGGAGGTCTTGATTCCTCTATATAGATCAGTAGAGGGGTCACCAGCAGGAAGAAGGAGGTCCTGATTCCCCTCTTTAGATCAGTAGAGGGATCACCAGCAGGAGGAAGGGGGTCCTGATTCCTCTATAGATCTTTATATCACTAGAGGGGTTACCAGCAGGAGGAAGGAGATCCTGATTCCTCTATATAGATCTGTATATCACTAGAGGGGTCACCAGGAGGAAGGAGGTCCTGATTCCCCTCTATAGATCACTAGAGGGGTCACCAGGAGGAAGGAGGTCCTGATTCCCCTCTATAGATCAGTAGAGGGGTCACCAGCAGGAGGAAGGAGGTCCTGATTCCTCTATATAGATCTTTTTATCACTAGAGGGGTCACCAGGAGGAAGGAGGTCCTGATTCCTCTATATAGATCTTTATATCACTAGAGGGGTCACCAGCAGGAGGAAGGAGGTCCTGATTCCTCTATATAGATCTTTATATTACTAGAGGGGTCACCAGGAGGAAGGGGGTCCTGATTCCCCTCTATAGATCAGTAGAGGGGTCACCAGCAGGAGGAAGGAGGTCCTGATCCCTCTATATAGATCTTTATATCACTAGAGGGGTCACCAGCAGGAGGAAGGAGGTCCTGATTCCTCTATATAGATCTTTATATCACTAGAGGGGTCACCAGCAGGAGGAAGGAGGTCCTGATTCCCCTCTATAGATCACTAGAGGGGTCACCAGCAGGAGGAAGGGGGTCCTGATCCCTCTATATAGATCTTTATATCACTAGAGGGGTCACCAGGGGGAAGGGGGTCCTGATTCCTCTATAGATCTTTATATCACTAGAGGGGTCACCAGCAGGAGGAAGGAGGTCCTGATTCCCCTCTATAGATCACTAGAGGGGTCACGAGCAGGAGGAAGGAGGTCCTGATCCCTCTATATAGATCTTTATATCACTAGAGGGGTCACCAGGGGGAGGAAGGGGGTCCTGATCCCTTTATATAGATCTTTATATCACTAGAGGGATCACCAGGAGGAAGGGGGTCCTGATTCCCCTCTCTAGATCAGTAGAGGGGTCACCAGCAGGAGGAGGAAGGGGGTCCTGATCCCTCTATATAGAAAAAAAAAGAAACCTCAAATGGTAAAAAGATCAGGAACAGATACTACAAAGATTTTATTTAAATGAATGTTAAATGTTACTTTGTATCTCTATCTCTGTCTGATCAATGTTTATAAACAATGTTACTTTGTATCTCTCTATCTGTCTGAAGAATAAAATCTGCGGACGTTTCTGGGGTCAGATATTAAATATATATATATCAGCTCGGGAAGGTTGGTAACTGCAGAATATCTACCCCCCCCCCCCCCCCCCCCCCCCGAGCCGCGGCACAGTGGCAGCTCCACCGCCCGGTGCCCGCAGGATGTGACCCAGGTGACCTCGTATTGTCATCGGCGCAGGATGGAAGGAAGAAGGGAGCTGCACAGGAACAGCGCGCACTCCAGACTGACCGTGCTGACGCACTCCGTGTTTAACGTAAACAGGACAGACGGACGCTCACATGTCCGCACTTAACCCCTTCTGTGCCGGAAAAAAAGAAAAAGTCACGGCAGAATTGTCTGTCAGATAATTTAAGAAGAACTGCCTCTGGTGGCATCACGGCCATGTCACTCCTTTATAAACGTCGGCCCCGCAACTTGTCGCGTCAAAGTGTAAAAATGGAAGCAAACTTTCATTCTTTACATAGTTATTCAGGTTCAGAAAAAGACACCAGTCCGTCCAGTTCAACCAGTTCAACCAGTTCAACATTTGGAATAGACTAAAGGAATTAGAAAACGACCTTTGGTTACCGTATATACTGGAGTATAAGCCGAGGCCCTAATTTTACCCCCCCCCAAAAAATCAGAAAACGTATGGACTCGAGTATAAGCCTAGGGTGAGGATGCAGCAGCTACTGGAAGCGGAAAAGAGGGTCAACAATGCCCATTTGCATGCCTCACTGTGCCTATTGCAACCTCACTGTGCCCATTGCAACCTCACTGTGCCCAACTTCACTGTGCCCATTGCAACCTCACTGTGCCCAACCTCATTGTGCCCAACCTCACTTTGCCCAACCTCAATGTGCCCAACCTCACTGTGCCCATTGCAACCTCACTGTGCCCAACCTCATTGTGCCCAACCTCACTTTGCCCAACCTCAATGTGCCCAACCTCACTGTGCCCATTGCAACCTCACTGTGCTCAACCTCATTGTGCCCAACCTCACTTTGCCCAACCTCAATGTGCCCAACCTCACTGTGCCCAACCTCACTGTGCCCATTGCAACCTCACTGTGCCCAACTTCACTGTGCCCATTGCAACCTCACTGTGCCCAACCTCATTGTTCCCAACCTCGCTGTGCCCATTGCAACCTCACTGTGCCCATTGCAACCTCACTGTGCCCAACCTCATTTTGCCCAACCTCAATGTGCCCAACCTCACTGTGCCCATTGCAACCTCACTGTGCCCAACTTCACTGTGCCCATTGCAACCTCACTGTGCCCAACCTCTTTGTGCCCAACCTCGCTGTGCCCATTGCAACCTCACTGTGCCCAACCTCACTGTGCCCATTGCAACCTCCCTGTGCCCAACCTCATTGTGCCCAACCTCACTTTGCCCAACCTCAATGTTCCCAACCTCACTGTGCCCATTGCAACCTCCCTGTGCCCAACCTCATTTTGCCCAACCTCACTTTGCCCAACCTCAATGTGCCCAACCTCACTGTGCCCAACCTCACTGTGCCCATTGCAACCTCACTGTGCCCAACCTCATTGTGCCCAACCTCGCTGTGCCCATTGCAACCACACTGTGCCCAACCTCACTGTGCCCATTGCAACCTCACTGTGCCCAACCTCATTGTGCCCAACCTCACTTTGCCCAACCTCAATGTGCCCAACCTCACTGTGCCCATTGCAACCTCACTGTGCCCAACTTCACTGTGCCCATTGCAACCTCACTGTGCCCAACCTCGCTGTGCCCATTGCAACCTCACCGTGCCCAACCTCACTGTGCCCATTGCAACCTCACTTTGCCCAACCTCAATGTGCCCAACCTCACTGTGCCCATTGCAAACTCACTGTGCCCATTGCAACATCACTGTGCCCAACCTCATTGTGCCCATTGCAAACTCCCTGTGCCCATTGCCACCTCACTGTGCCCAACCTCACTGTGCCCATTGCCACCTTCCTGTGCCCAACCTCACGCCGCCATTACTAGTAAAAAAAAAAAAAATGCAATAAACCAATCCCCTATTTTGTAGACGTCATGGCCCATATTCACATACATCGGCGCATATATAGGCCGGCGTAGCGCATCTCATTTCCGCTACGCCGGCACAACGTTGAGAGGCAAGCATGGTATTCTCAAAGAACGTTGCGCCGGCGTAGCGTATAGTAGTCGGGGTAAGCCGACATAAGTCAAAGTAGGTGGAAGTGGGCGTGACATATTATAATGAAGCGTGACCCCATGCAAATGTTGGCCACAGCTTCAAAAAACGAACTGCGCATGCGTCGTCTCTTGGACGCATCCCGGTGCGCATGCTCACAGTTACGCCGAAATAGCTGCCTAAGATACATCGAACACTGCCTACGACGTGAACGTAACCTACGCCCAGCCCTATTCACGTAGTACTGCGTAAACGGCGTACGCGACGCAAAATTCGACGGCGTCGTTCCCTGGCCCATACCTTTGCATGACTTACCCCTGCTTTATGTGGGGTAATTTTACGCCGGACGTACGACTTACGTAAACTGCGTATATTAATGCGCCGGGCGCAAGTACGTTCGTGAATCGGCGTTCCTTACTCATTTGCATATTTAACATGGGTACGCCGAATGCGTCCAGCGTAACTATGCGACCACGATACGCCGGCGTAGGCAAGTTACGTCGGTCGGAAGAAGCCTATATTCAGGCGTATCTAGTTCTGTGGGCACGGCGCACAGATACGACAGGGCGCATATTTACGCTCACGTGGCGTATCTCGAGATACGCCGCCGGCGCAAGTCCTACGTGAATCCGGGCCCATAACTTTTGCGCAAACCAATCAAGTTGTGACTGTGAAAGCTGAAAAATGGCCTGGGCAGGAAGGGAGTGAAAGTGCCCTGTAATTAAAGTGTTTAGAGACGAAACACGTTGGGTGTGTGACGCTTATATATCACATACTGTATATTGTTTTCATTTATTTTCATTTTCGCACTTATTTATATACATTGTGACAGCGATCACATGATTGCCAATCCATCCCTTTGAACTGTTTAAAGGGGTGACGGGGGGATGGGGGGGACGCGAAGGGATTAAAGTGGAACTAAACTCCCAGAATTTTTTACCCCCTGCTCACTCTAGTTTTATCCCTCGCTGGCCGCTGGTATTTTTCTCCCAAATTACTTGCAGGCAGGGCAGGACTTAGGGTGGTTGGGGCCCTTGGGCTTAATAATCGAAGGGGAGCAGAGAAGCGGGGGGATGGGGGGGCTTTTTACCACCGACCGATCATAGTTGCTGTGGGGGGCGCTGGATCCGCCGACCGACCTATCAAATTTGTTGAGCGGGGAGGGGGGGGGGGGCAGTGCACCAACCGATCATACTTGTTGAGTGGGGGGGATCTCCCAACTGACCAACCCGCTGGACGGAGGGCCGCCTTTAGTCATTTTGGGGCCCCTTACACAGCTGCAGTGAAGGGGCCCCCTGGAGAATCAAAGTTGTTGAGCGGGATGCCGAAATTGCTGCGAACGGGGGATTGCCGCGAAATTGGGGGAGGGGATTGCCACGAATGGGGGGGTTTGAGCCCAGTCAAGCCCAATGGAAAGTCCGGCCCCCCTGCTTGCAGGTCCCAGGTTTTCAGCCTCTGGAATGGCCAGAGATGGTGTTTGAAGCTGTAATTTTGTTGGCGGACTGAAATGTAAACGGCGGAGAGACGGGAGATAAACGTTCCCTTTGTGCTCGGGGGTCGCCGGGTACCTCGCTTCGAGGCTGAGAGACGGGAGATAAAACGTTCCCTTTGTGCTCGGGGGTCGCCGGGTACCTCGCTTCGAGGCTGAGAGACGGGAGATAAAACGTTCCCTTTGTGCTCGGGGGTCGCCGGGTACCTCGCCTGGAGGCGGAGAGACGGGAGATAAAACGTTCCCTTTGTGCTCGGGGGTCGCCGGGTACCTCACTTGGAGGCGGAGAGACGGGAGATAAAACGTTCCCTTTGTGCTCGGGGGTCGCCGGGTACCTCACTTGGAGGCGGAGAGACGGGAGATAAAACGTTCCCTTTGTGCTCGGGGGTCGCCGGGTACCTCACTTGGAGGCGGAGAGACGGGAGATAAAACGTTCCCTTTGTGCTCGGGGGTCGCCGGGTACCTCGCCTGGAGGCGGAGAGACGGGAGATAAAACGTTCCCTTTGTGCTCGGGGGTCGCCGGGTACCTCGCCTGGAGGCGGAGAGACGGGAGATAAAACGTTCCCTTTGTGCTCGGGGGTCGCCGGGTACCTCACTTGGAGGCGGAGAGACGGGAGATAAAACGTTCCCTTTGTGCTCGGGGGTCGCCGGGTACCTCGCCTGGAGGCGGAGAGACGGGAGATAAAACGTTCCCTTTGTGCTCGGGGGTCGCCGGGTACCTCGCCTGGAGGCGGAGAGACGGGAGATAAAACGTTCCCTTTGTGCTCGGGGGTCGCCGGGTACCTCGCCTGGAGGCGGAGAGACGGGAGATAAAACGTTCCCTTTGTGCTCGGGGGTCGCCGGGTACCTCGCCTGGAGGCGGAGAGACGGGAGATAAAACGTTCCCTTTGTGCTCGGGGGTTGCCGGGTACCTCGCTTGGAGGCGGAAAGCTCTTCTCTTCTTTTGTCTACGTGACACACAAATGATGTTCCTGACAGAAATACAGACATATGTGGAGGCGTAGAGACCAGTAATAACGAGTTCCGTATCCGCCGCCGCCGTCGCCCCCTCCCATGCAGAGGAACGGTGCTCAGCCATTACAGCAGTCATTATAGGAAAGCAGCAGGTAGTGAGCGTTGTGCGTTTATAGAAGGAACGCATTATTATTATTTTACAACAATATTGGCAGTCCGCTCGGGGGGAGGGGGGGGGAATCTAAGGGGCGGAGACACATAATCTTTGAGGGTGTCCGATACGGCTGATTTTAAGTGGAAAAAAAGCCTTAAAGGGTCAGTCCACAGAATTTTAGTTCTGAACTTCCCTCCAGTGAATCGGAGGTCGTGTCCCCGTCTTCTTGTTTTGGTTTCATATGGAGAGAGAAAAATGCCATCCGGAACCTTATTTACCCCCCTTGTATTTAAAGGTTTCAGTCACGCCTCCCCTTTCCCTTCCCCCCTCCAGACCGAGCCCAGTGGGAGGAGTCACCTGCTTCTTATATTTATGGGTGTTTCCTCACCGCTCGTCACTGTCTCTGTTCTGAAGTTGAATGACAGAAAGTTTCATTCAACTCCTTTCTTTGTGTCCCGGGTGTCAGAGACACACCTCCTGGGTTCACAGTACAGGCTCTTTACACTAATGGGGGCCTCTCCTCTTCTCTTCTCTCCTGCTTTCCTTTCCTTTCCCCTCCTCTTCTCTTCTCTTCTCTCCCCTCCTCTCCTCTTCTCTTCTCTCCTGTTTTCCTTTCCCCTCCCCTCCTCTCCTCTCCTCTCCTCTCCCTTTCTCTCCTCTTTTGCTTTCCTTTCCTCTCTATTTCTTCTGCTCTCCTCTCCTTTTCTTCTGTTTTTTTCCCTCTCCTCTCCCTACCTCATCTTTTGTTCTGCTCTCCTCTCCCTTTCTCCTGGTTTCCTTTCCTCTCCTCTCCCTTTCTTCCACTCTCCTCGTCATCTCCCTTTCTTATTCTTTTGTCCCTTTTTCTCTCCTCTCCCTTTCTTCTGCTCTCTTCTCCTTTCCTCTCCTCTCTTTTTCTTCTGCTCTCTTCTCCTTTCCTCTACTCTCCTTTTCTTCTTCTCTCTTTTCCTCTCCTTTTCTTCTGCTTTCCTTTCCTTTTCTCCTGGTTTCCTTTCCTCTCCTCTCCCGACCCTTCCTCTCCTTTTCTTCTGCTCTCCTCTCCCTTTCTTATGCTCTTTTCTCCTTTCCTCTACTCTCCTTTTTTCTCTCGTTTCCTCTCCTTTTCTTCTGCTCTCCTTTCCCCTCTTCTCTTTTTCTCATGGTTTCATTTTCTCTCCCTACCTTTCATCTCCCTTGCTTCTGCTATCCCCTCCCTTTCTTATGCTCTTGTCTCTTTTCCTCTACTCTCCTCTCCTCTCCCTACCTTTTCTCTCCCTTACTTCTGCTCTTGTCTCCTTTCCTCTCCTCTCCTTTTCTTCTGCTCTCTTCTCTTTTCCTCTACTCTCCTTTTCTTCTACTTTCCTCTCCTTTCTTTTCCTCTCCCCTCCTCTTCTTTTGCTTTCCTTTGCTTTCATTCCTTCTCCTCTCTTCCCCTCTCCTTTACTTTCCTCTCATCTCTTCTTCTGCTTTCATCTCATCTCTTCTGCTCTCCCCTCCTCTTCTTCTGTTTTCCCTTTCTTCCCCTTTCCTCTCTTCTCCTCTCCCCCTCCTCTCCCCCTCCTTTCCTTTCCTTCCCTCTTCTCTCCTTTTCTTCCCTTTACTTTCTTCTCCTTAATCCCCTTTCCCTTCTTTTTTCCCCCTTTCCTTCTTTTGACCTGCTTATTTCCTTCTCCTTTCCTTCTTTTCTCATTTCCTAATACTTTCTTCTTTCCTCTCCTAGTCTGCTTCACTCTTCTCACCTCTTCTCTCCTTTTGTTCTGCTTTCCTTCCCTCTCTTTAACCTCCATTCCCCTTTCTTTTTTTCTTTCTTTCTTTTTTCTTTCTTCCCTTCTCTTTCTTTCTTGCCTTTTCTTTCTTTGTCTTTCTCTCTCTCTCTTTCTTTCTTTCTTTCTTTCTTCCTTTCTCTTTCTTTCTTTCTTTCTCTTTCTTTCTTTCTTTCTTTCTTTCTTTCTTTCTTTCTTTCTTTCTTTCTTTCTTTCCTTCTTTCTTTCTCTTTCTTTCTTTCTTTCTTTCTTTCTTTCTTTCTTTCTTTCTTTCTTTCTTTCTTTCTTTCTTTCTTTCTTTCTTTCTTTCTTTCTTTCTTTCTTTCTTTCTTTCTCTTCTTTCTTTCTTTCTTTCTTTCTTTCTTTCTTTCTTTCTTTCTTTCTCTTTCTTTCTTTCTTTCTTTCTTTTCTTTCTTTCTTTCTTTCTTTCTTTCTTTCTTTTTCTTTCTTTCTTTCTTTCTTTCTTTCTTTCTTTCTTTCTTTCTTTCTTTTTCTTTCTTTCTTTCTTTCTTTCTTTTTCTTTCTTTCTTTCTTTCTTTCTTTCTTTCTTTCTTTCTTTCTTTCTTTCTTTCTCTTCTTTCTTTCTTTCTTTCTTTCTTTCTTTCTTTCTTTCTTTCTTTCTTTCTTTCTTTCTTTCTCTTTCTCTTCTTTCTTTCTTTCTTTCTTTCTCTTTCTTTCTTTCTTTCCTTCTTTCTTTCTCTTTCTTTCTTTCCTTCTTTCCTTCTTTCTTTCTCTTTTTTTCTTTCTTTCTTTCTTTCCTTCTCTTTCTTTCTTTCTTTCTTTCTTTTTCTTTCTTTTCTTTCTTTCTTTCTTTCTTTCTTTCTTTCTTTCTTTCTTTCTTTCTTTCTTTCTTTCTTTCTTTCTTTCTTTCTTTCTTTCTCTCTTTCTTTCTTTCTTTATCTTTCTCTTCTTTCTCTTCTTTCTTTCTCTCTTTCTTTCTTTCTATCTCCAGCATGTCCCCAGTTTATGACCATCTCCTGCAGCATGTACCCAATCTATGACATTCTCCTTCAGTACGTTTAGTCTCAGACCATCTCCTGTAGCATAGCCTCAGTCTCTGACCATCTCCTAATGCTTGTCCTTGGTATCTTGGGATGCAGGGGATGCCACATCCACAACCCCCGGAGGCTTTCTTTCTTTCTTTCTTTCTTTCTTTCTTTCTTTTTCTTTCTTTCTTTCTTTTTCTTTCTTTCTTTCTTTCTCTTTCTTTCTCTTTCTTTCCTTCTTTCTTTCTTTCTTACTTTCTTTCCTCCCTTGTCTCCTTCTTCTCTCCCCCCTTCTTTCCATGTAGTCTATGCTCCTCTCGCTCTCTGGTAGAGTCGGGTGGCTTGGTGCGGACGAATCTCTTGACATTCCCAGAGGCCATGGAAAAGAAGGAAGGAGAATATTAATTCCTTTGCATAGTTAATTGGTAACTTTACGGAAGCAGGACGTGCCGCTCACTGTATTCCCAATCCTTCTTCCTCCTCTCTCGGTGAGCGTTCGCAACGCGTCGCCCCAGGTGAGAATGGCAAACTAATGGCTCTGCTCCAGAAACCCCCCCCCCCCCTGGGCCGGCCTGCCTTGTTCTCTGAACGTTTGATAATTATTTTCTTCTACAGATATATTGAGTTCTGACCCCAAATCTTTCCTTGGCTTTTACATTTAAAGACGAATCCAAATTTTTCATGAAACATTGAGGAGAAGGGGCCATTAAAGTCTGTGGTTATGGGCGGCTCTCTGACTCCCAACACCAGGGCAGATTTTGGTTTCCACCTAACTGTCTATATTCAGGGTGACTGGCAGCAGCTGAGCGAAGACTGGGGACATGCTGCAGGAGAAGGTCATAGACTAGGGACATGTTATGTGAGACTTTTAGTCTCATATGTCCCAAGATACCAAGGACAAGCATTAGGAGATGGTCAGAGACTAGAGACATGCTGCAGGAGAAGGTCATAGACTGGGGACATGCTGCAGGAGAAGGTCATAGACTGGGGAAATGCTGCAGGAGAAGGTCATAGACTAGGGACATGCTGCAGGAGAAGGTCATAGACTGGGGACATGCTGCAGGAGAAGGTCATAGACTGGGGGGACATGCTGCAGGAGAAGGTCATAGACTGGGGACATGCTGCAGGAGAAGGTCATAGCCTGGGGACATGCTGCAGGAGAAGGTCATAGACTGGGGACACGCTGCAGGAGAAGGTCATAGACTGGGGACACGTTATGTAAGACTTTTAGTCTCATATGTCCCAAGATACCAAGGACAAACATTAGGAGATGGTCAGAGACTAGAGACATGCTGCAGGAGAAGGTCATAGACTGGGGACATGCTGCAGGAGAAGGTCATAGACTGGGGAAATGCTGCAGGAGAAGGTCATAGACTAGGGACATGCTGCAGGAGAAGGTCATAGACTGGGGACATGCTGCAGGAGAAGGTCATAGACTGGGGACATGCTGCAGGAGAAGGTCATAGACTGGGGACATGCTGCAGGAGAAGGTCATAGACTGGGGACATGCTGCAGGAGAAGGTCATAGACTGGGGGAACATGCTGCAGGAGAAGGTCATAGCCTGGGGACATGCTGCAGGAGAAGGTCATAGACTGGGGACATGCTGCAGGAGAAGGTCATAGACTGGGGACATGCTGCAGGAGAAGGTCATAGACTGGGGACATGCTGCAGGGGAAGGTCATAGACTGGGGGCATGCTGCAGGAGAAGGTCATAGACTGGGGACATGCTGCAGGAGAAGGTCATAGCCTGGGGACATGCTGCAGGAGAAGGTCATAGACTGGGGACATGCTGCAGGAGAAGGTCATAGCCTGGGGACATGCTGCAGGAGAAGGTCATAGACTGGGGACACGCTGCAGGAGAAGGTCATAGACTGGGGACATGCTGCAGGAGAAGGTCATAGACTAGGGACATGCTGCTGGAGAAGGTCATAGACTGGGGACATGCTGCAGGAGAATGTCATAGACTGGGGACACGCTGCAGGAGAAGGTCATAGACTGGGGACATGCTGCAGGGGAAGGTCATAGACTGGGGACATGCTGCAGGAGAAGGTCATAGACTAGGGACATGCTGCAGGAGAAGGTCATAGACTGGGGACATCACATGCTGCAGGAGAAGGTCATAGACTGGAGACATGCTGCAGGAGAAGGTCATAGACTGGGGACATGCTGCAGGAGAAGGTCATAGACTGGGGACATGCTGCAGCAGAAGGTCATAGACTGTGGACATGCTGCAGGGGAAGGTCATAGACTGGGGACATGCTGCAGGGGAAGGTCATAGACTGTGGACATGCTGCAGGGGAAGATCATAGACTGGGGACACGCTGCAGGAGAAGGTCATAGACTGGTGACATGCTGCAGGAGAAGGTCATAGACTGGGGACATGTTGCAGGAGAAGGTCATAGACTGGGGACATGCTGCAGGGGAAGATCATAGACTGGGGACATGCTGCAGGGGAAGGTCATAGACTGGGGACATGCTGCAGGGGAAGATCATAGACTGGGGACACGCTGCAGGAGAAGGTCATAGACTGGTGACATGCTGCAGGAGAAGGTCATAGACTGGGGACACGCTGCAGGAGAAGGTCATAGACTGGGGACATGCTGCAGGAGAAGGTCATAGACTGTGGACATGCTGCATGGGAAGGTCATAGACTGGGGACATGCAGCAGGAGAAGGTCATAAAATAGGGACATGTTATGTGATACTTTTAGTCTCATATGTCCCTAGATACCAAGGACAAGCATTAGGAGATGGTCAGAGACTGAGGCCATGCTACAGGAGATGGTCTGAGACTAAATGTACTGCAGGAGAAGGTCATAGACTGTGGACATGCTGTAAGAGATAGTCCTAACTCCTAGGCTAAGGACATACTACAGGAGAAGGTCATAGACTGTGGACATGCTGCAGCAATGGCCAGAGACTGGGGACATGCTGCAGGAGATGTCCATAGAATGGGGACATGCTGCAGGAGATGGCAAAAGACTAGGGACATGTCATACAGTATGAGACTGTAAGTCTCATATGTCCCTAGACACTAGGCACATACAATAGGAGATAGGCAGAGACTGGTGACATACTGAAGGGGATTTTTCCGAGACTGGGAACATGCTGCTGGAGATGGTCATAAATTGGGGACACCAGGGTTGTGGGAGGTCAAATGTGGAAGCATTGATATGCAAAAAGGGCTATAATGGCAGTGACCTCTAACAGTCTCTTGTAACTAGTAGTCTCTGACCATCTCCAGCATGTCTGCAGTCTCCAACAACTCCTGTAGCATGTCCCCCATCTATGACCATCTCCTGCAGTATACAATGCCCATAGTGTTTGGCTACTGTATATCCCGTAGATAATGTGTCATCTCTAAAAGTCTCATATACTATGTCCCTAGTCACTAACCATTTCCTAAAGTATGTCCTCAGTCTCTGACCATCTCATATAGTATGGAAAAGGTTTTTGGGTCATCTCATATAACATATCCCCAGTCTCTGACCATCTCTTGCAGCATGTTCCAAGTCTCAGAAGATCTCCTATAGCATGGCCCCAGTCTCTGACCATCTCCTGCAGCGTGTTCCCAGTTTTGGGCCATCTCCTGTAGCATGGCTCCAGTCTCCGAACCATCTCCAATAGCATGTCCCCAGTGTCTAGGGACATATTAGATCATGTCATATAACATTTCCCCAATCTTTGACCATCTCCTGTAGCGTGTTCCCAGTCTATGACCATCTGCTACAGTATGTCCCAATCTATGACCATCTCCAGGAGCATGTTCTCGGAACATCTCCTGTAGTATGGCACCAGTCTCTGCCTATCTCCTATTGCATGTCTCTAGTGTCTAGGGACATATGAGACTTACAGTCTCTGGCTATCTCTGGCAGCATGTCCCCAGTCTCTGGCCATTGCTGCAGCATGTCCTCAGTCTATGACCTTCTCCTGCAGCATGTCCCTAGCCTATGCGCATCTCCTACAAGATGTCCCCAGTCTATGATCATCTCCTGTAGTGTGTTTCCAGTCTCCGACCATCTCCTATATATCATGGCTCCAGTCTCTGACCATCCGCTGCAGCATTTCTTCAGTCTATGACCTTCTCCTACAAGATGTCCCCAGTCTATGATCATCTCCTGTAGTGTGTTTCCAGTCTCCGACCATCTCCTATATATCATGGCTCCAGTCTCTGACCATCCGCTGCAGCATTTCTTCAGTCTATGACCTTCTCCTACAAGATGTCCCCAGTCTATGATCATCTCCTGTAGTGTGTTTCCAGTCTCCGACCATCTCCTATATAACATGGCCCCAGTCTCTGACCATCCGCTGCAGCATTTCTTCAGTCTATGACCTTCTCCTACAAGATGCCACCAGTCTCTGATCATCTCCTGTAGTGTGTTTCCAGTCTCCGACCATCTCCTATATAACATGGCCCCAGTCTCTGACCATTTGCTGCAGCATTTCTTCAGTCTATGACCTTCTCCTACAAGATGCCACCAGTCTCTGATCATCTCCTATATAATATGGCCCCAGTCTATGACATCTTCTATTGCATGTGCCTTGCTTTTCACCATCTCATATGACATGTCCCTAGTCTCAGGCCATCTCCTGTGGCATTTCTCCAGTCTCTGACCATCTCTTAGGTGTAGTCTCTAACTGTCTCCTGTATTCTGTCCATCCATGGCCAAAACAGTTTTCTTCGGCATTACCTAGGCTGAATTGTATGGGTGATCCTTTGTTGGTACGAGGGGGCAGCAGCTGAGGCTCCTTATCTTGAGAAAGTTGACCACCACTGCCAGGGCCGATCCTAGGGTCACAGACGCCTGGGTGCAGAAATGTATCTGGCGCCCCCCACATGGGCGTGGTTATCTTACCAACTCCTCTCCTTTACAAATGTTTGGCAACAACTGAAACACAGAGATGCTCCCCTAACATGGACAAGGAGAACACATCAGGCACGGAGCGCCCCCACCCCCCAGCGACGTCACTGCACGGCTGGTCTCTCTCCGCACAGAGACAGCCGCTGCTTCACTCTCTTTCTCTGACAGGAGGAGGAAGGGGGGACAGGCTTGGGCAGGAAATACAGTGGCGGCGGCGGTGACCGGTGGAGAGAGCCGCCTCTGGACACGGACAAGGAGAGGAGGAGGGAGGGGAGCACTCTGGCTCTTCAGTGCCCCCACCTCTGTGGCGCCTGGGTGCACTGCACCCCACGCACCTGCCTAGGATCAGCCCTGACCACTGCCCTAACCTATTGCGTAAGAAAATTAGTATAAATCCATGTCCTTAACCCTCTCTAACCTTCGACCCTAATGCCTAGCCTAACATCTAAAGCTAATAGACTCTGGAATTGAGGCCCTTATGTTATTGTATATCAGAATAATTTTTACCAATATAGTTCCAACCCTGCTCTTATATACTCTGACCAGGGGGGGGGGGGTTATATACTGTGTGGATCTGTGCATTATGGCATTGAGTGACATGACATTCCATTGAGTGATATAATACGCTGCTTTAGGATATATTTAGCTGTCGCGGTTTGATAAGCTCTTGTCGGCTGGTAACATTTGCTGGTATAATGTGACTTTCTCTTGCTGGTGGTTGATATAAATTACATTTGCAGCTTGATATGCTCTTGCTAGGAGGTATAAATTGCTTTTGCTCTGTGATATGATTCGACTTTGTGATATAATGACATACAACCTGCCAACCTTCTAAAATGGGAAAGAGGGACACCGTTTGAAGGTGCAAATTATGCGTGGCGTATATAGGGTATGGCAGGCATGGCAAGAGCCATGGGCACCATATGAAGGAGGCGCTGTTGAGTGGCTGGGCAGCAAGGCACTTACCAGGGTCTGAGGGTCTTTTCTTCCCTCCTCCCGAGCATAGGCAGGATCTCCTTTTCAGCACCTTTGCTGATGGACAATGGCAGCGCTATCCCTGCGGCGTTCAGCCACAGCCCTCCCCTGTTCTCCCAGGCTCTCCCATGCCATCTGGTCCGATTGTCAGCGCACAAAGAAGAAGGAGGAACATCAGTTTCTCCCTCTCCTCTGTGAAAACTGAGGTCTTAAGTGATGAAGATTTCATCACTCCCAGTATTGGTTCTGCATTTACCTGGCCTTGGAGGGCAGTGGAGGGATCAGGGGTCTAATAAACCCCATATTTCTCCATAAAGAGGATGTACCGGTCAGGGGTTAACGCCGTTTACGATATTCCAATCCTACCAACCCACGACAGCTTATCGACACTCCAGCAATCCAGCAGATGAACACGACCCATAGGATTCCCCAGAAACGAGACACACAGCTCTGCTCTCTGGTTCCAAACGGATGGACACACTGGCCCGGATTCACAGACATCGGCGCACATTTATCCCGCCGTAGCGTATCTCTTTTACGCTACGCCGACGCAGCGCAGAGAGGCAAGCATGGAATTCACAAAGCAAACGTTGCACCAGCGTGGCGTATATTTCATAAGCGTCAGCAGGCTTTGGTGGAAATGGGCTGGAAGTGTGCGTGATCTATGCTAATGAAGCGTGACCCCATGCAAATGAAGGGCCGGGCGCCAGACAAGTACTTAAAACTAACTGCGCATGCGTCGAGACATGAATGTATCCCAGTGCGCATGCTCATAACCACGTCAGAACAATTGCCTAAGATACGCCGGATCACTGTGTACGGCGTGAACATAACCTACGCCCAGTCAGACCCACGTCGGCCCATATTCACAGACGTCCAACGTAAAATACGTAGGCTTGTGTTCCCTGGTCCATACCTTTGCATGGGTTGCGCCTCATCTATGGGGAATAACTTTACGCCGGACGGAAAACGTACGCGCGTTGCGTAGAGCCTGCGCCGGGTGAACGGACGTTTGTGAATCGGCGTAATGCGCCCAGCGTAAATATGCGCCCACTCTACGCCGGCGTAGGCAAGTTACGTCAGTGGGATGAAGTCTGTTTTTAGGTGTATCTTAGTTTGTGGGTCCGGCGCACAGATACGACGGCGCATATTTGCACTTATGCGGCGTATCTGGAGATACGTCGGCGCAAGTGCTTTGTGAATCCGGGCCTTTAATGGTAAACTCAGGCTTTTATACAGTTAGAAACCCCAAGGAACAATGACTTAACTCCACCCACAACATGACACAAGGAGTTCAATACACATCTTTAGGAGACAGACATTTCTGTCTCTGAGATAATCTACATGAGCTAATTACTAATCATTTTCCCAGACAAGGTGACTCCGAGATAAGCTCTTCTCACCTGCTATACAATACACATTTATCATCAATAGAAATTCACACAATACAGTGTCAATTAGCATCACACAATGAAAGGTATTTGAGAGCCAGACTAAGCTTCATTTACATGACAGTAGCAGACGACATTAAACACCTTATCAGTCTGTGTTCCCACATTGAATGAATCACTGTTTCTATTGACCGGTTGGGTTTAGAATCAACAACCTGTAATATTTCAAGATATCCTGGAATACATTGTGAATTATCATTACTGTCCCATTTCATGTAATCCAAGATATCATTTCTCAGTCATCCTATGCCCCTAGTGGACATGTGATGAATTTAGACACATGAGTCATCGGTGAAGCTGAAACTGGAGTACCCCACACCCTGCAAGAGCCTCCGGGTCCCACGGGCCAATCCCGTTACAGAGTATATGTCACTACCCAAGGTATCACAAGGGATGATAAATATCACTAGTTTTCTTAGCTGTGTTTTTTGATAAGGTTATCTGAAAGATGGGTTTTAAATGTTTCGACAGGGGCGCAGTTTCAGTGCTTTGCCATAGGCGCTACTTTCACTAGATAGGCCTCTGCCCTCGACACACCTCCAACCTTACTTCCATAGTTTTGAGACAAGTAACAAAAAATCCTCCATTCCTCGCTCCACATTGACTCTGTGTACTGCCGTTTATCTGCCCCTCTTTAGCAGGTGCTGTGGTGGAATAGATGTGCGCAAGGGGTGTGCTAGGTGAGCCTGGGCACACCCTAATCCTGAGGTTGGCAACCTGTCAATGGTGGGCAGGTGACTGGTAAACCACGATCCTTCCTTGCTGGCACTCAGAACCTGGACCGGAGACGTGGTGGGGGTGGAATTGATCTGTATCTTCCTCCTGCAGCAGCTGAAATAAGGCTTCTCCTCCTCTCCCTTTTGTCAACATTCAACTGCCACAGGAGGAAAATATAGGGGATCGGTACTAATATATGGCACCCCTCCTTTCCCTGTTTCATTTCCTTCTGTTTCCCGGGTCCTCCATGTGCTCCCTGGCTCCCCCTTCCCCCCATTGTTTCAGGATGGAGAGTGGGGAAGAGGCTGGTAAATATGTCAAATGCATATGTGTTAGAGCATGGCTCGACAAAATCCGGGCGCCCGGTCGCAATTGCGACAAAAAATTGTGACCTGGCGCCCGGGGAAGCTTAGGCCTGCAAAAGCCCGCAAAGCCGTGGCCACAATTACCGGCCGGCGTAGGCCCTGTGGTAATTGAGGGCTGGCCGGTAATTGAGGCCGTGGCTTTGCGGCCTTCTGAAGGCCTAAGCTTCCTTCTGTGACCTGGCGCCATCTTTAATGGCCGTTGGCATTACAAGTATTTACATTACAAGTAGCAAAACAGCAGTTCTAATGTGTTTTTCACTGTTTTCACTGCCATCTCCTTCACTCTAATTAGAACCCCCAAACATTATAAATATTTTTTATTCTAACAACCTAGAGAATAAAATGGCGGTTGTTGCAATACTTTCTGTTACACCAAATTTGCGCAGCGGTCTTACAAGCGCACTTTTTTGGGGGAAAAATACACTTTTTTAAATAAACAAATAAGACAACAGTAAAGTTAGCCCAATTTTTTTTATATTGTGAATGATAATGTTACGCCGAGTAAATTGATACCCATCATGTCACACTTCAAAATTGCGTCCGCTCGTGGAATGGCGACAAACTTTTACTCTTTTCAATCTCCATAGGCGATGTTTAAATTTTTTTTACAGGTTGGATGTTTTGAGTTACAGAGGAGGCCTAGAGCTAGAATTATTGCTCTCGCTCTACCAATCGCGGCGATACCTCACATGTGTGGTTTGAATACCGTTTACATATGCGGGCGCTGCTCACGTATGCGTTCGCTTCTGCGCGCGAGCTCGGCGGGACGGGGCGCGTTTTTTGGCTCCTAACTTTTTCAGCCGGCTCCTAGATTCCAAGCAAATTTGTCAAACCCTGTGTTGGAGGTTTGGGGGTGCCACACCCTAATGCAATAGGCTGCGCACACCTATGTGTGGTGGCCATTTTGGGTAAGGATGCGTCTTAGTTGGAAGCAGTGCTTTCCTCCAGGGTGGGATCGTGCAGGTCCCGGCCTTATTGGGGCGCACTTTCAGAACCACCATAGGGGCGCAAGATGTTTGCAGTCGCGATCTCCGCCATCTACAGTTGTATGTACACTCTTGATATAATATTATTCAAGCGTTACATCATCGCTCCCCAGATATGTTTTATTATACAGGAGTGACATCACTGCCCTCCAAATATGTCCTTTGTCTTTTATATTGTGTATAACCCATTTCTTTATCTGGTATTTATTGTATTATTTGAGGGCTGCGTATAGATTGTATCAACAGCCGGTCTTGCCTGCCTGAGATTCATGCATTATGTTAGTCAAACTCTCCCAGGAAAACACATTATACTGACAACGCAATTCATCCTGCCGGCGCCACCGTCTCCAGCCGCTGTTTTTTGTCTTGTTATCCTTTCCTGAGACATTTCACATTAATGCTGAAATTTCACTTCTATCCTGGACTACAAATACTATTTACTCGCAGAGTTCCCTCTATCTCGGGGAAATCACACAGCAATGCAGGTGATCTGCCAATATGGTTCCGCCTATCAGGATGGTTCCTGTAAGGACTGCGCAGGCGCAATCCTTGCAGATGGAAATCTCCGAACCTCGGCCGGCATCCAGGGTGACATGGAATTTTAGGAAAGTGGCCAGTCGGCTCCGCTCGCTCGGCCTCCTGGCTCTTTTTTAAACATCCTCCAATCCACGGGGATGTTAAAAAATGAGCCTGAATGCTGGCCGAGGTTCGGAGATTTCCATCGGCAAGGATTGCGCCTGCGCAGTCCTTACAGGAACCATCTGGATAGGGGAACCATACCGTCAAGTCACCGGCAGCTACTTTTCTTGGAACCTGAGCCGGTTCACACTGGGGCAACACGACTTCCAGCGCAACTTTGCGAGACAACTTCAGTGCGACTTATAACGCGACTTTAAGTTGCCTCCAGGACAGGCGACTTTGCCAGTTGCCAATCAAACAATAATCAGCTCTGTGGAAGCTAGGGGTTTGCCCAGGGCTGATCCTAGGGTCACAGACCCATGGGTGCAGAAATATTTCTGGCGCCCCCACATGGTCAGAGACTGCAGATATGATATAAGAGATGGTCAGAGACTGCAGACATACTACAGGAGATTGTCAGAGACCAGGGCTGTCTTAATGAGAGGGCACACCTGGGCGGCACTGCCCAGGGGCCCCAGCTGCATGGGGGCCCGTGCCCTTTCCCTAAAACAGCTGGTCCTTGAGCCCGGGCTGCACCGAAATTGGGGCTGCCCCTCTACACCCCAGATATCCCCCCAGCACTCTGACCCCTCTACACCACAGATACCCCCCAGCACTCTGACCCCTCTACACCCCAAATATACCCCCAGCACTCTCACCCCTCTACACCCCAGATATCCCCCAGCACTCTGACCCCTCTACACCACAGATACCCCCCCAACACTCTGACCCCTCTACACCCCAGATATTCCCACAGCACTCTGTCCCCTCTACACCACAGATACCTCTCTACACCCCAAATATACTCCCAGCACTCTGACCCCTCTATACCCCAGATATCCCCCCCAGCACTCTGACCCCTCTACACTCCAGATATCCCCCAGCACTCTGACCCCTCTACACCCCAGATATCCCCCCAGCACTCTGATCGCTCTACATCCAACATATCCCTCCTACCTACTTGAGTTCTGTTTACCTGTCTCCATTGTAGGGGCCCCAGAGCATTACTTTGCCCAGGAGCCCATGATGTTATTAAGACGGCCCTGTCAGAGACTACAGATATAATACAGGAGATGGTCAGAGACTGCTGACATACTAGAGGAGATGCTTAGAGACTGCAGACATAATACCGGAGATGGTCAGAGACTGCAGACATAATACATGGAGATGGTCAGAGACTGCTGCTATGGTCTCCGGCTGCTTAGCTCTCCTCCTCTGACAGGAGGAGGAAAGGAGGGAGGATTACTTGGGCAGGAAACACAGCGGTGGCGGCACAGTCTCTCCTCCTCTGATCCGCTCCTGCCAGTTGCCGAGGAGGCGGAAGGGGAGCACTCTGGTGCTTCAGCGCACCCACCTCTGTGGTGCCTGGGTGCGCTGCACCCCGTGCACCTGCCCAGGATTGGCCCTGGGTTTGCCTGAGAAAACTATTTTCTCTTCCTGTAAATTAGCTTCAGTTAATACAGTAATCCAAATTTTGAGGTGACTTCCATTGAAATCAATGGGTACAAGTTGCCTACAAGTTGCCTAGAAGTCCCCTTGAAGTAGTACAGAAACCCTTTCTGAAGTCGGAGCGACTTTAGTAGTGTAACATTAATATGGCTCTCATTCACTTTAATGGAATTTCTCATGTCCCGTGACTTAGGGCGACGCAAGTCGGATCCCAAGTCACTGTAGTGTGAACCGGCACTAATAGAAAGGGAACTTGAAATGGACTGGATGCTTCCCATGGAGACCAAGACCAATGTGGACACTCCCAACATATAGAGAGAGCACAAGAAACAGATTGGGTCCAACCGATAAAGTATCAGGGTTAGGAGCAGATGGACAATTCCAGTGGGAAATGGGAACAAGATAAAGATGATATGAGGACTAGGGTTAGATTAGATACTCTCAATGAGACCAAAGATTGAATTGATCCCTGCTTGAGAGAACCGGGGACAAAGCATATTGTGCAAACTCCCAATAAATTTTGAGTACCTGAATGAAATGTAACTCTCTCTGTGAAGAGAAAAGGCAAGGTATAGGTTAGACTCTTCCAGTGAAAGATGAGAACCAGGGATAGGTCAGGTATTCCTAGCAAGGGCAAGAGTTAGGCTTAGAACAAAAAATAGATTAAACACTTTCAGTAAGAATTTAGAACCAGGAATAGGTTTAATAGTCTCCATGTAGTGTGAGGACCAGGAATGGGTTGGACAGTCTCCATGAAGAATGAGTAACAAGAAAAGATCGGACACTCCCCATGTAGAATGAAGATCTAGAATAAGTTGGATACTCCCCCTGTTGGCTGAAGACTAGGAATAGGTGGGACGATTTCCATGTAAGGTGAGAACCAGGAACAGATTGCACACTCCCCCTGTAGAATGAGGATCAGGAATAGGTTAGTCTCTCCCCATGTAGATTGAGTACCAGGAATAGGTTGGACTCTCCCTTATGTACAGTGCAGACCAGGAATAGGTTGGATATTCTCCATGAAGAATGAAGACCAGGAATAGGCCGCCCCCCATGAAGAGTGAGGACCAGGAATAGGATGGACACTCCCAACCAAGCGAGGACCAGGAATAGGCCGCCCCCCATGAAGAGTGAGGACCAGGAATAGAATGGACACTCCCAAGCCAAGTGAGGACAAGGAATAGGCCGCCCCCCATGAAGAGTAAGGACCAGGAATAGGATGAACACTCCCAAGCCAAGCGAGGACCAGGAATAGGCCGCCCCCCATGAAGAGTGAGGACCAGGAATAGGATGGACACTCCCAAGCCAAGTGAGGACCAGGAATAGGCCGCCCCCCATGAAGAGTGAGGACCAGGAATAGGATGGACACTCCCAACCAAGCGAGGACCAGGAATAGGCCGCCCCCCATGAAGAGTGAGGACCAGGAATAGAATGGACACTCCCAAGCCAAGTGAGGACAAGGAATAGGCCGCCCCCCATGAAGAGTAAGGACCAGGAATAGGATGAACACTCCCAAGCCAAGCGAGGACCAGGAATAGGCCGCCCCCCATGAAGAGTGAGGACCAGGAATAGGGTGGACACTCCCAAGTAGATATGTGCATTCCCGTTCGTACGAATGTTATTTTCGTACGAAAATGTTCATTTTCGTACCCGCGGGATAATGTGTACATACGAAAACGGTAAAGCACCAAAATACGAAAACGACGGGATAACGGATGAGCCGCATAACGAACGACCGCAAATACGAACGAACGATCCGACGGGAAAAAACGACAAAACGAAAATGGCAAAATAACGAAAATTAAATCTGTATCAAGAGGTTTGCATTGTGTATTTTGTTTGAATCTGTTTTGTGTTCGTTTTCAGTTGTATGTTCATTGTTCAATGACATCTATAACAAAAGAATTTCATTATGTATATTGAATGAATTCTTTTTTCTTTTTTCTGTGTATTCAAAATACTGAATGCAATTTTTTTGTTATAGGTGTCATATCAACATACGAAAATAACAAAAGAAACAGGTTCAAATGCAAATCTTTTGTTTATGGGTTTTTTAATGGCCACAGAGTTAGGCTGGCCATACATGATTTTCTGTGCAATTTTCTTTAGATTTACCTTCAACTATGTAGTGCAAGGGCCTGCCTGATTGCATACAATTGAAAGTGTTGTTTAGTTTGACCTCATATATGGTTTTTGGTAAATCTAAAAGAAAATTGTACAAGAAAATTGAACATGTATGGCCAGCCTCAGTGACTGAAAGCAGCTTCTCTTTTGTGCAGAATAGTGAGTACACTTGTACAGTAAAGCCTAATAAACTTTTCTGTGGATTTTCATCTGAAGGGAGATCAGTTGGCCAGACTTCTGAACCCAAAAATGGTTTTCTGATGCAGTTTAAAAACAAACGAATTTTCTGAGAACGATCGGAAAACGATCGTTTTTATGTGTGTTGTTAAAATAGTCTGACCAAGTGTATGGGGCTTAACAATAGTATTGTTAAGCCCCATACACTTGGTCAGACTATTTTAACAACACACATAAAAACGATCGTTTTCCGATCGTTCTCAGAAAATTTGTTTGTTTTTAAACTGCATCAGAAAACCATTTTTGGGTTCAAAAGTCTGGCCAACTGATCTCCCTTCAGATGAAAATCCACAGAAAAGTTTATTAGGCTTTACTGTACAAGTGTACTCACTATTCTGCACAAAAGAGAAGCTGCTTTCAGTCACTGAGGCTGGCCATACATGTTCAATTTTCTTGTACAATTTTCTTTTAGATTTACCAAAAACCATATATGAGGTCAAACTAAACAACACTTTCAATTGTATGCAATCAGGCAAGCCCTTGCACTACATAGTTGAAGGTAAATCTAAAGAAAATTGCACAGAAAATTGTATCATGTATGGCCAGCCTAACTCTGTGGCCATTCAAAAAAAACATAAACAAAAGATTTGCATTTGAACCTGTTTCTTTTGTTATTTTCGTATGTTGATATGACACCTATAACAGAAAAAGGAATTCATTCAATATACATAATGAAATTCTTTTGTTATAGATGTTATTGAACAATGAACATACAACTGACACTAACAAAAGAAAAGCATTCAAGATACACAGAATGCAAATTGACGAAAATTCACGATAATTATTGTCTAACAAGAAACGAACATGAATTAAACAGAATAACGAATCATCCCGCATGTACGAAAATAAAACGGTAACGGAAATACGAAACGATCGGAATACGAAAAAATCGCGTCGTACGACAAACGAACGGGAACGAACGGGAAAACGGGCGTCTTACGAAAAACGAACGGAAACGAACAGACGGGACCATACGAAACGGAACAAAAAAAAACGAATTTTTTTTCTGTGCACATGTCTACTCCCAAGCCAAGTGAGGACCAGGAATAGGCCGCCCCCCATGAAAAGTGAGGACCAGGAATAGGATGGACACCCCCAAGCCAAGCAAGGACCAGGAATAGTATGAACACTGGCTCTGCAGGCTCAAGATCAGGAATAAGTTGGCAATCCACATGCAGAGTGAGAACCAGGAATAGATTTAGTACATTGAATATAAGGGTGGAGACCAGGACCACATTGAACACTCCTAGCATAGGGTGAGAACCAGGAACAGATTTCTGAAGAGAGAAAGGGGTGGGGTTGGGACTTTAAATGAGGCATGTGTGTATGGTAATGTATGTAAAATATAAATAACTTGAATGTCACAATCCCCTGGGGGTAATTCATTATAGTAATGTTAGTGAACATGATTAAATAGTATGAGGCATTTAGGATGTAAAAATACAATCATAAAAAATCAACATAAGTTGATATAATAATAATAATAATAATAATAATAATACAGTTACAGCACTTTCAGTAAAGGGTGGAGACTAGGACCACGTTAAGCACTCCTACTGTAAGGTGAGAACCAGGAATAGATTTAGCACTTACAGTGAAGTGTGGAGACCAGGACCACATTGAACACTCCATGTGGAACAGAATTAGCACTTTCAATGGAGGGTGGAGATCAAGAAACAAGTTGAACACTCCTAGCGTAGGGTGAGAACCAGGAACAGAGTGTGAGAACCAGGAATAGAGTTAGCACTTTCAGTGGACGGCGGAGACCAGGACCACATTGAACACTCCAAGCGTAGGGTGAGAACCAGGAACAGAGTTAGCACTTTCAGTAAAGGGTGGAGACCAGGACAACGTTGAGCACTCCAAACAAAGAGTGAGAACCGGTAAGAGATTTAGCACTTTCAGTGAAGTGTAGAGTGAGAACCAGGAACAAAATTGGCACTTTCAATGGAGGGTGGAGATCAAGAACAAGTTGAACACTCCTAGCGTACGGCGAGAACCAGGATCAGAGTGTGAGAACCAGGAACAGATTTAGCACTTTCAGTGAAGCGTGGAGACCAGGACCACATTGAGCACTCCAAACGAAGAGTGAGAATCAGGAACAAAATTGGCACTTTCAGTGAAGCGTGGAGACCAGGACCACATTGAGCACTCCATGCGAAGAGTGAGAACCAGGAACAGAATTATTACTTTCAGTAAAGCATGGAGACCAGGACAACGTTGAGCACTCCAAGCGTAGCCGTAGAGTGAGAACCAGGAACAGAATTAGCACTTTCAATGGAGGGTGGAGATCAGGACCACATTGAACACTCCTAGTGTAGGGTAAAAAACAGGAACAGAATTAGCACTTTCCGTAAAGGGTGGAGACTAGGACCACATTGAACACTCCTAGCCAAGGGTGAGAACCAGGAACAAAATGGGCACTTTCAATCGAGGGTGGAGACCAGGACCACATTGAACACTCCAAGCGTAGGGTGAGAACCAGGAACAGATTTAGAACTTTCAGTAAAGGGTGGAGATCAGGACCACATTGAACACTCCTAGTGTAGGGTGAGAACCAGGAATAGAGTTGGCACTTTCAGTAAAGGGTGGAGACCAGGACCACGCTGAGCACTCCAAACGAAGAGTGAGAACCAGGAATAGAGTTAGCACTTTCAGTGAAGCGTAGAGACCAGGACCACATTGAACACTCCAAGCGTTGGCACTTTCAATGGAGGGTGGAGATCAGGAACAAGTTGAACCCTCCTAGCCTAGGGTGAGAACCAGGAACAGATTTAAAAATTTCCGTAAAGGGTGGAGACCAGGACCACATTGAGCACTCCATGTGAAGAGTGAGAACCAGGAACAGATTTAGCACTTTCAATGGAGGGTGGAGATCAGGAACAAGTTGAACACTCCTAGTGTAGGCATGTGAAAAAAGGGGCGCTAACTGTTCCTATGTTATACATATATTGTGCGAACATTAAAGTGAACAGTGAATTATGGAACAATAATATTAAGGTGACACAACAATACAAGCAAATTGAACTATGATTAAAGTAAAAATCAAAATCAAAATCAAAATCAAACAAGTGTGGGCTATATAAGTGCAAATAAATTATGGTGAACAGTGAATTGTTGCACAAAGTCCATCAAATAAAAATTAAAATTTGCACGGGTGTGTTGAAATTCAATGGTACTCTTAAACGTGCTGAGTGTTGAATAATCCTTATATAAACCTTCACCAAAGTGCCACCGTTAGTGAGGATAGATGGCTCCTTACCCAGTGTAGTTGACCTATTGCTATGAATAAGGTCAAAATGAGCTCAGGTTGCAGCTGCTGGCCAAGGCGGACTCGATAGTGGACCCAGTGAAAGATGGATTTCATAAAATGAAAGAAGAAGCTTCCATAGTATAAAACCTTTATTTGTATAAAATGACACAACAACAAACAGCCGAGTGGCCTCTTACTTGATATGGTGCCCGTGTGCCCGGCACTGAGGCTGTAGGCTGTGGGTGTTTGTTGTGAGCAGGACGTGGAGAGAGAGATTGAATTCGCTGGTGCAGCCGGCGTGCGTTCCACCGCCGTCGACTCGAAAACCAGGAAGCCGGAAGTAGCAAGTGTTTACGTGCCCAGGTACCGCCTCGACGTACGAATTCAATCTCTCTCTCCACGTCCTGCTCACAACAAACACCCACAGCCTACAGCCTCAGTGCCGGGCACACGGGCACCATATCAAGTAAGAGGCCACTCGGCTGTTTGTTGTTGTGTCATTTTATACAAATAAAGGTTTTATACTATGGAAGCTTCTTCTTTCATTTTATGAAATCCATCTTTCACTGGGTCCACTATCGAGTCCGCCTTGGCCAGCAGCTGCAACCTGAGCTCATTTTGACCTTATTCATAGCAATAGGTCAACTACACTGGGTAAGGAGCCATCTATCCTCACTAACGGTGGCACTTTGGTGAAGGTTTATATAAGGATTATTCAACACTCAGCACGTTTAAGAGTACCATTGAATTTCAACACACCCGTGCAAATTTTAATTTTTATTTGATGGACTTTGTGCAACAATTCACTGTTCACCATAATTTATTTGCACTTATATAGCCCACACTTGTTTGATTTTGATTTTGATTTTGATTTTTACTTTAATCATAGTTCAATTTGCTTGTATTGTTGTGTCACCTTAATATTATTGTTCCATAATTCACTGTTCACTTTAATGTTCGCACAATATATGTATAACATAGGAACAGTTAGCGCCCCTTTTTTCACATGTACACAGTCTTAATCCAGTTTTCTGCATTATATAGGGAGCAGCTTTAGTTCAAGGTTACCACACCCCCCCCCCCCCCCCATTGTTATTTGGCGCGAGAACTCTCCTCACTTTTACAACTCCTAGTGTAGGGTAAAAAACAGGAACAGAATTAGCACTTTCCGTAAAGGGTGGAGACTATGACCACATTGAACACTCCTAGCGAAGGGTGAGAACCAGGAACAAAATGGGCACTTTCAATGGAGGGTGGAGACCAGGACCACATTGAACACTCCAAGCGTAGGGTGAGAACCAGGAACAGATTTAGAACTTTCAGTAAAGGGTGGAGACCAGGACCACATTGAGCACTCCATGTGAAGAGTGAGAACCAGGAACAGATTTATTACTTTCAGTAAAGCATGGAGAACAGGACAAGGTTGAGCACTCCAAGCATAGCAGTAGAGTGAGAACCAGGAACAAAATTAGCACTTTTAATGGAGGGTGGAGATCAGGAACAAGTTGAACACTCCTAGTGTAGGGTAAAAACCAGGAACATAATTGGCACTTTCAGTAAAGGGTGGAGACCAGGACCACATTGAACACTCCTATCGTAGGGTGAGAACCAGGAATAGTCCACTCTCTTTCAGTGAAGGGGTCAGGATTAGGATCTGGTGGGACAATCCCAGCGAAGGCCTTTATTGAAGAGAAGAGACAGGAGCCGCTGAACCTTACATAGGTTCCGCCAGACCAGCTAGCAATAATTAGTTACAATTCAGTTATCTCCTCTCATCCCGATTAGTGGCAGCTTCCCTAAGGTAGCCTAATTACTTTAATCTAATTAGTGCGATGCTTCTAATTCTGATGTCATACTGACACTTAATTAACTCATAGCAGAACCAGAATCCGTCCAGCTAAGCTCGCTCTATGACAGAGATAAAGAGTTCTTTCTATCCCAGCATAAAACATTATACAAATCTAATTATATGGACTCGCAATTTTCAGTAAAACCTTGGTTTGCGAGCGTAATTCGTTCCAGAAACATGCTTGTAATCCAAAGCACTTGTATATCAAAGCATTTTTTTACAGGGTGTAAAAGATAAGAGAGGCGCCTCTAAGTGTAGCAATAAGTTGCTAAATGTTGTATCTTTATTACATGTAATCATATTACTACACTTAGAGGCTCCTCTCTTCTATGTTATACTCAGTTGTGACACAACGCTACTCTTATATCAAGACATCGCTTGTATATCAAGGCAACATGTATTAATTTAGCTTGTCTTGCAAAACGCTCTCAAACCAAGGTTTTGCTGTATTCTTATCCATGTTATATTCTAAGGGCTCACAGTTTTGGGATACAGGACTTCTTTTATTTCACATCTTTCTTAAGGCAGGCCAGAACTACATTTGCATACCTCCATGCATACCTACCTACTCATGCACACCTCCCAACTTTTTGAGATGGGAATGAGGGCCACCTATCAGCAAATGTATGCAGGTATAGGACACACCCTTTGTCACGCCCCCTTAAAGGAGAATTGGACAAAAAAACTAGATTGGTTAAACCCAAAAGTGCCTTTTTTTTATCACTACTATCCCTTTAGATTGGCTTTTGGAATTTACAAACGTAGCAATTTAGAGCTGGAAAACACCTTTTGAAAGATAAAAAGTGAATTTTAGATACAACTATACAGATCAGACCAAAATGAGGGACAAATGAGGAGAAATGATGAACAGAGGGACATTGCTCCAAAATCAGGGACAGTTGGGAGCTATGCCCATGGGCTAGGTGGCTTTTAGAGGGGGTGCCAAGACTCAATTTACAGACCGTGATCATTTATTTCCTGGTTTTCTTTCCTTCTGGCCACCTTTAGAATAAATAAAGATACAGAAGGGGTGGAGGGGACGCAGAGGAAAGGAGTACAGGGGGTGTAGGTAGAGGGGTGCAGGGGAAGCAGAGCAGTGTCGGCTGGTGCTCAAAATTTTGGGGGGGGCGCAAACGAAAAAAAAAAAATATTGCAGCCTCACTGTGCCCATCACATGCAGCCACTGTGCCATGCCACCAAATGCAGCCACTGTGCCATCAATTGTCACCACTGTGCCATGCCATCAAACACAGAAACTGTGCCATCAATTGTCACTATTGTGCCATGCCACCAAATGCAGCCACTGTGCCATCAATTGTCACCACTGTGCCCCATGCCACCAAATGCAGCCACTGCGCCATCAATTGTCACCACTGTGGCATGCAACACAGCAACTGTGCCATCAATTGTCACCACTGTGCCATGCCAACAAATGCAGTCACTGTGCCATCAATTGTCACCACTGTGCCCTGCCATCAAATGCAGCCGCTGTGCCATCAATTGTCACCACTGTGTGTGCCATGCAACACAGCAACTGTGCCATCAATTGTCACCACTGTGCCATGCCATCAAACGCCACCACTGTGCCATCAATTGTCACCACTGTGCCATGCCATCAAACGCCACCACTGTGCCATCAAATGCAGCCACTGTGCCATCAATTGTCACCACTGTGCCATGCCATCAAACACAGAAACTGTGCCATCAATTGTCACCATTGTGCCATGCCATCAAATGCAGCCACTGTGCCATCAATTGTCACCACTGTGCCCCATGCCACCAAATGCAGCCACTGTGCCATCAATTGTCACCACTGTGCCATGCCAACAAATGCAGTCACTGTGCCATCAATTGTCACCACTGTGCCATGCCATCACATGCAGTCACTGTGCCATCAATTGTCACCAATGTGCCCTTTAATTGTCACCACTGTGCCCCATGCCACTGTGCTCATTGTCGCCTCTGTGCCCTTTGTCACCACTGTGCCCCATGATGCCACTGTGCCCCATGATGCCCCTTTCCCTGTAAAAATCACTTACCTGATGCTTCCATGTCCTCCCTCGATGTCTTCTGCCGCCGTGGAGAAGCTTCAGCCAATCAGGTTCCTGATAACCAGAATCCGGGAACCTGATTGGCTGAAACGGCCGTCAGTCTTATGCAAGGACCGCAGGTTGCCTGCGCTCCGAGTATAGACTTCCGAGAGCCGGAGGGCGGTACTGGAAAAGCCTATCAGAGCCGCTGGCTTTGATAGGCAGTTCCCCTCAGCCAACCAGCTGCCGCTATTCGGTTAACCGGCGACCCATGTCCGGTTATAGGAATAGACCAGGCAGCTGGCAACAATGATAACTCACATTCAATGCATTGCATTGAATGTGAGTTATTTACGAGAGAGGGTGGCGCTGCAGCGCCCTCTATAGACGGCCGCCAGAACTTCGGCTAAAATGTCAAAATAAAATTTTAGCCGAATAAAAGTTCTTAAAGGGCCCATTTTTTTTTTTTTTTTTGTGACTGCGGGAGGGGGGGGCGGCGCCCGTGCGCCCATATGGGCGGGCCGCCACTGAAGCAGAGGTTGGGGGTGCAGGAGATGCAGATGGAAGTGGCGCATGGGATGTAGGTAGAGGGGTGCAGGGGATGTAGATGGAAGGGGTACAGGGGATGTAGCTAGAGGGGTGCAGGGGATGCAGATGGAAGTGGTGCAGGGGATGTAGGTAGAGGGGTGCAGGGGAAGCAGAGGCTGGGGGTGCAGGAGATGCAGATGGAAGTGGCGCAGGGGATGTAGGTAGAGGGGTGCAGGGGATGTAGATGGAAGGGGTACAGGGGATGTAGGTAGAGGGGTGCAGGGGATGCAGATGGAAGTGGTTCAGAGCATGTAGGTAGAGGGGTGCAGGGGATGCAGATGGAAGTGGTGCAGGGGAGGTAGGTAGAGGGGTGCAGGGGATGCAGATGGAAGGGGTACAGGGGATGTAGTTGAAGAGGTGCAAGGGATACAGTATAGTGTGGAGGGGTGTAGAATATGTAAGGAGAGGGGTAGAGAGAATGCAGAGGTTAGAGGTGTAGGAGACGCAGGGGTGCCAGAGAGGTAGGGGAGGGGTACAATGGATGCAGGGCTTGGGGGTGTAGAGGACCTGGAGGGAGATGTTGCAAGGGATGTAGATGGAGAGGTGCAGGGGGTACAGAGGGTAGTGGTGTAGGTCATGCAGATGAGAAGCAATACAGGGGGTGAAGAGGGAAGTGGTGCAGGGCACGCAGAAGGAAGTGGTACAGGGGGTGCACAGTTTGGGGCTGCAGAGAATGTAGGTGGAGGGGATTCAGAGGGAGGGGGAGCCTTGGATGTAGTTGGAGGGGTGCAGGGATGTAATGTGGAGGGGTGCTGGGGATTTAAAGCGTGGGGTACAGGGGTTGCAGAAGTCAGAGGCATCGGATACATAGAGGGAAGAAGTGCAGAAGATGTAGGTTGAGGGGTACAGGGGATGCAGATGGAAGGGGTACATAGGATGCAGAGTTTGGGGGTGCATGAGATGCAGATGGAAGTGGTGTAAGGGATGTAGGTTGAGGGGTACTGGCGATGCAGATGGAAGTGGTGTACGGGATGTAGGTAGAGTGGTACAGGGGATGCAGATGGAAGGGGTACAGGGGATGCAGAGTTTGGGGGTGCAGGAGATGCAGATGGAAGTGGTGTAGGGGATGTAGGTAGAGCGGTACAGGGGATGCAGATGGAAGGGGTACAGGGGATGTAGTTGAAGAGGTGCAAGGGATACAGTATAGTGTGGAGGGGTGTAGAGGATGTAAGGAGAGGGGTACAGAGATTGCAGAGGTTAGAGGTGTAGGACACAGGGCTTGGGGGTGCAGAGGACCTGGAGGGAGATGGTGCAAGGATGTAAGTGGAGGGGTTCAGGGGATGCAGAAGGAAGTGGTGCAGGGCTCGCAGAGGGAAATGGTACAGAGGGTGCACAATTTGAGGCTGCAGAGAATGTAGGTGGAGGGGTGCAAGGGATTCAGGGGGAGGGGGAGCCTTGGATGTAGTTGGAGGTAGGCATGTGCAAAAGTGAAAAATTTGTTTCGTTTCGTTTCGTTTCAATTCGTCATTTAATAAATTTCGTTAAGTTAGGTTCGTTACATGTGTTGAATTCGTTTTCGGAATTCGTTCGTTTTCGACCGAATTTCGAAAAAATCAGTCGAAATCGAAAATATTTCAATCAGATTAGAAAACAAATAGTCTCTTTTCTAATAGAATTTTTTTCGAATTAAATTCGATTTTTTTTTTTTTTTTTTTTTTTTTTTTCGAATTCCGATCGAATTTAGTCCGCGGGTATTCGATTCGGAATTCGAAAAAAAAATTCGATTTCGACCTTTTTTTTTTTTTTTTTTTTCGAAATTCGGTTGAAAATGAACGAATTCCGAAAACGGTCGAAATTTTTCGTTATTATAGCAATTCGGAAATTCGTATGCATCCGAATGTCCGAATAATGGAAAATTCGTCCGAATTTCGATTCGGAACGAAACGAAATGCACATGCCTAGTTGGAGGGGTGCAGGTGATGTAGTGTGGAGGGGTGCTGGGATATAAAGAGAGGGGTACAGGGGTTGCAGAGGTCAGAGGCATAGGATACATAGAGGGAAGAAGTGCAGAAGATGTAGGTTGAGGGGTACAGGGTATGCAGAGTTTGGGGGTGCAGAGGATGTGGAGGGAAGTATTGCAAGGGATGTAGGTAGAGGGGTGCAGGAAATGGAGAGTTTGAGAGTGCAGGAGGTATAGGTGGAGGGGTGCAGGGAATACAGAGAGAAGTGGTGCAGGTCATGCAGATGAGAAGCGGTACTGGGGGTGCAGAGGATATAGGTAGAGGGGTGCAGGGGATGCAGAAGGAAGTTGTGCAGGGCATGTGGAGTGAAGCTGTAAAGAGGGCACAGAGGTTGGGAGTGCAGCGGATGCAACGGGAGGGGTCCAGGGGATATAGGTGGAGGGGTACAGGTAGGGTTGCCATCTGTACAGGATTTACCCGGACAGTCCAGGTTTTGAATCATGTGTCCGGGTTTCAGTCCCCCTGAAACCCGGACACATTATCCAGACAGAAATGTAGCTTGGAACAGGGCCTGACAGGAGGGCGAGGGAGCATTATGCGCCCCACATAACTATTCTCTTTGGAGCCCCCAAAGGTGTCCCAGGTCTGTTATCCCATACCCTGCTGTGCGCCGCTAAAGTGTTGGGGTTTGGCTTGAAGAAAAAGTGGCGACCCTAGGTACAGGGGAGTCAGAGGTTGGAAGTAGGGAGTATATGGAACCTGGAAGATGATATAATGAGAGGACCAAGGATGGGGGGAGACCAAACCCTTCCCCTCCCAGTCCCAATACAACAAAAGAAAAGTTTTCTGTTGAGTTCTGTATCAAACACCCTCCCCCCAGCAAACAGACCCCCCCCAGCAAACAGATCCCCCCCCCAGCAAACACCCCCCCCCCCCCCAGAAAAACAGACCCCCCCCAGCAAACAGACCCCCCCCAGCAAACAGACCCCCCCCCTAGAAAACAGACCCCCCCCCCCAGCAAACAGACCCCCCCCCCCTATGGAGATGCTCCCTTCAGCTTGAGTTGTATCACAGCAGGTCATCTCTGGTAACATTGCAGCTTTGGGAGATTCAGACCATTAATCTCCGGCTCTCAGGAAATCCTTTAATAAATCCTGAAAAGGAAACTTCCAGATTCCGGGAGATCAGATGGAGCCGTGAAAAAGCCGCATCCAGCAGCTTATGTGATCTTTGATGGCGGCCCTGTGTCTTTCTTTCCCCAATGCCTTTTTTCTTGTCACTCTTCCATAAAGGGCAGATTTGTGGAGAGCACCACTATGGCCGCGCACACACGTACGAGAACCTCGTCGGGCCATACCCATTGTTCCGCCCGACGAGGTTCCCGATGAGCGGTCGCAAAAGCTCGTCGAGCCAAAGTCCTCATGGAACAACGAGGAAAAAGAGAGCGAGCTCTCTTTTTTTGGTTTGACGAGCTTCCCGACGGGACCCTCGTCGGAAGTGTACACACGACCGAGAACCTCGGTAGAATATGGATCCCAGTGGAGCTTCTCGCTGGATTCTGCCGAGAAGCTTGGTCGTGTGTACGGGGCTTAATAGTTGTCCTGTGGACAGATTCTCCCCCCTGAGCTGTGCGGCTCCTGTGCAGCTCCTCCAGAGTTACCATGGGCCTGTTGGCTGCTTCTCTGATGAACGCTCTCCTTGCCCGGCCCGGTCAATTTAGGTGGACGGCCATGTCTTGGTAGGTTCGCAGTTGTGCCGTACTCTTTCCATTTTCGGATGACGGATTGAACAGAAGCTCCGTGAGATCTTCAAAGCTTGGGAGATTTTTTTTATAACCGAACCCTGCTTTATACTTCTCCACAACTTTATCCCCGACCTGTCTGGTGTGTTCCTCGGCCTTCATGATGCTGTTTGTTCACTGAGGTTCTCTAACCAACCTCTGAGGGCTTCACAGAACAGCTGTATTTATACTGAGATTACATGACACACAGGGGGACTCTATTCACTTATTAGGTGACTTCTGAAGGCAATTGGTTCCTCTAAATTTTAGTTATCAGAGTAAAGGGGGCGCCATACAAATGCCCCCCCTCCCCCCCCCCCCATACTTTACACAGATTTATTTGTATCATTTATCATTTTCCTTCCACAATTATGTGACACTTTGTGTTGGTCTGTAGAGGTCCTGATTCCTCTATATAGATCATTTAGAATAATGGCCCAGATTCACAGAGAGTTGGGCGCACATTACGCCGGCGTAGCGCAAACGCCGTACGTCACGCCGGCGCAGCGCGGAGAGGCTGAGTTGAGTTGAGTTGAGGTGCACTTTCTATAGCGTGGTCAATTACCCCGGAGGATCCCGACACGCTGGACAGACATGCACTGTATTCAGCAAGCTATTGCTCCCAACGCTGCGTCGGCGTGGCGTGGGTTTCGAAGGCGCAGACCGGCGTAGGTGGAAGTGGGCGTGACCCCATGCAAATGATGGTCCGAGCATGGTGCAGTGTTTTTTACGCCCGGCGTATCACGAACTGCGCATGCGCCGTGACGTAGCCGTGATGTGGACGCATGAAGCTGCACCCTTATGCGCATGCTCACAACCACGCCGGCACAACTGCCTAAGCTACGCCGGATCACCACGTACGCCATGAACGTAACGGACGCCCAATACGCCGCTCCTGTGTTCTCTGGTGCAGACCTTTGCATGTCTGTTGCCGGGTTGCGCCTCATCTATGGGGAATAACTTTACGCCGGACGTACAACTTACACGCACCTCGCGTAGAATGCGTCGGGCGCGCGTACGTTCGTGAATCGCCGTATTTCCCTCATTTGCATATTTGAATGCCTAATCAATGGGAGCAGCAACATGCGTCCAGACGGAAAATGCGCCCACGCTACGCCGTGGGTATGTAAGCTACGTCGGCGTAGGGTGGCAAGTTTTTAGGCGTATGTTGGTTTGTGGGTCCGGCGCACAGATACGCCGGCGCACATTTGCACTTACATCGGCGTAAACGCTTTGTGAATCTGGGCCTTAGAGTCCAGTTCTGGAGATCTCATTTACATAAAGATATTGATAAGGACGAGTCCTGAGACAGAGAACAACACTGGGGGAAAGGTCTGAGGGATAAATGAAATATTTGATTCATCGGCTTTGGATCGGGGCTGGTGAACGGATTGTGATTAATCGGTGAATGTACGGTGGTTGTATTGTGACTATCTGGTGAACGCATTGTGATTATTCGGTGAATGTACGGTGGTTGTATTGCGACTATCTGGTGAATGTATTGTGGTGCATGTATTGTGTCTGTACTGTGACTGTACGATGGCAGTATTGTGGTGAATGTACAGTGAATGTATGCTGGTTGTATTGTGACTGGTGAATGTATTGTGTCTGTACTGTGACTGTACAGTGAATGTACAGTGGTTGTATTGTGGTGAATGTATGGTGGTTGTATTGTGACTGGTGAATGTATTGTGTGTACTGTGACTGTACGGTGGTGTATTGTGGTGAATGTACAGTAAAAGTACGTTGGTTGTATTGTGGTGAATGTACAGTGAATGTACGGTGGTTGTATTGTGTCTGTACTGTGACTGTACGGGGAATGTATTGTGTTCTGTGACTGTACAGTGAATGTACGGTGGTTGTATTGTGGTGAATGTATGGTGGTTGTATTGAGGTGAATGTACAGTGAATGTACGGTGGTTGTATTGTGGTGAATGTACGGTGGTTGTATTGAGGTGAATGTACGGTGGTGTATTGTGGTGAATGTACAGTAAAAGTACGTTGGTTGTATTGTGGTGAATGTATGGTGGTTGTATTGAGGTGAATGTACAGTGAATGTACGGTGGTTGTATTGTGGTGAATGTACGGTGGTTGTATTGAGGTGAATGTACAGTGAATGTACGGTGGTGTATTGTGGTGAATGTACAGTAAAAGTACGTTGGTTGTATTGTGGTGAATGTACAGTGAATGTACGGTGGTTGTATTGTGTCTGTACTGTGACTGTACGGTGAATGTATTGTGTTCTGTGACTGTACGGTGAATGTACGGTGGTTGTATTGTGTCTGTACTGTGACTGTACGGTGAATGTATTGTGTTCTGTGACTGTACGGTGAATGTACGGTGGTTGTATTGTGGTGAATGTACGGTGGTTGTATTGTGGTGAATGTACGGTGGTTGTATTGTGGTGAATGTACGGTGGTTGTATTGAGGTGAATGTACGGTGGTTGTATTGTGGTGAATGTACGGTGGTTGTATTGAGGTGAATGTATTGTGTCTGTACTGTGACTGTACGGTGAATGTATTGTGTTCTGTGACTGTACGGTGAATGTACGGTGGTTGTATTGTGGTGAATGTACGGTGGTTGTATTGTGGTGAATGTACGGTGGTTGTATTGTGGTGAATGTACGGTGGTTGTATTGTGGTGAATGTATGGTGGTTGTATTGTGGTGAATGTACGGTGGTTGTATTGTGGTGAATGTACGGTGGTTGTATTGAGGTGAATGTACGGTGGTTGTATTGTGGTGAATGTACGGTGGTTGTATTGTGGTGAATGTACGGTGGTTGTATTGTGGTGAATGTACGGTGGTTGTATTGTGGTGAATGTACGGTGGTTGTATTGTGGTGAATGACGGTGGTTGTATGTGGTGAATGTACGGTGGTTGTATTGTGGTGAATGTACGGTGGTTGTATTGTGGTGGTGGTTGTATTGTGTACGGTGGTTGTATTGAGGTGAATGTACGGTGGTTGTATTGTGGTGAATGTACGGTGGTTGTATTGTGGTGAATGTATTGTGTCTGTACTGTGACTGTACGGTGGATATTTTCCGCCTCCTTTCCTGTGTGTGTTGCACATCCCTTTGCTTCACCTTAAACTTCCTCAGTGAAACTCTCGGCTGGACTGGTGACGGTTGAGGTCTCGGCTGGACTGGTGACGGTTGAAGTCTCGGCTGGACTGGTGACGGTTGAAGTCACGGAGACTTATGGAAGAGACGCTCCTCCTGTGACAACTCCTGAAGGATCCCGGGGCTGGGGAGTCACCATGGAGCTGCAGGTACCCCGACACACAGCGATACAATTGTCTGATTGTGTTTGTGAGACTCGGCATTGCAATAGACTGTCAGGACTCAGAACACACAGCACAGCAGCCTAGGAAATATGTGCAGCCAGACACCGCTTATCTGTGATCACATACCTGGCATAGATGTGTGAGTGCTGTGTGCTGAGTGCTGTGTGCTGTGTGCTGTGTGCTGTGTGCTGTGTGCTGTGTGCTGAGTGCTGTGTGCTGTGTGCTGAGTGCTGAGTGCTGTGTGCTGTGTGCTGTGTGAGAGCTGAGTGCTGAGTGCTGTGTCCTGAGTGCTGAGTGCTGAGTGCTGAGTGCTGAGTGCTGAGTGCTGTGTGCTGTGTGAGAGCTGAGTGCAGAGTGCTGTGTGCTGAGTGCTGTGTGCTGTGTGCTGAGTGCTGTGTGCTGTGTGCTGAGTGCTGTGTGCTGTGTGCTGTGTGCCGAGTGCTGTGTGCTGTGTGCCGAGTGCTGTGTGCTGTGTGCTGAGTGCTGTGTGAGTGCTGAGTGCTGAGTGTATACAGGAATAAGGGGGAGATTTACTAAAACTGGAGGGTGTAAAATCTGGTGTGCTGTGTGCTGTGTGCTGAGTGCTATGTGCTGAGTGTGGGGTGCTGAGCGCTGTGTGCTATGTGCTTAGTGCTGTGTGCTGAGTGCTGTGTGCTGAGTGTGGGGTGCTGAATGCTGTGTGCTGTGTGCTGTGTGCTGTGTGCTGTGTGCTATGTGCTGAGTGCTGTGTGCTGAGTGTGGGGTGCTGAGCGTTGTGTGCTGTGTGCTGTGTGCTGCGTGCTGTGTGCTGAGTTCTGTGAGCTGTGTGCTGAGTGCTGTGTGCTGCGTGCTGTGTGCTGAGTGCTGTGTGCTGAGTGTGGGGTGCTGAGCGTTGTGTGCTGTGTGCTGTGTGCTGCGTGCTGTGTGCTGAGTGCTGTGAGCTGTGTGCTGTGTGCTGTGTGCTGTGTGCTGTGTGATGTGTGCTGTGTGCTGAGTGCTGTGTGCTGTGTGCTGAGTGCTGTGTGCTGTGTGCTGTGTGCTGTGTGCTGAGTGCTGTGTGCTGTGTGCTGTGTGCTGTGTGCTGAGTGCTGTGTGCTGTGTGCTGTGTGCTGTGTGCTGCGTGCTGTGTGCTGAGTGCTGTGTGCTGAGTGTGGGGTGCTGAGCGTTGTGTGCTGTGTGCTGTGTGCTGCGTGCTGTGTGCTGAGTGCTGTGAGCTGTGTGCTGTGTGCTGTGTGCTGTGTGCTGTGTGATGTGTGCTGTGTGCTGAGTGCTGTGTGCTGTGTGCTGAGTGCTGTGTGCTGTGTGCTGTGTGCTGTGTGCTGAGTGCTGTGTGCTGTGTGCTGTGTGCTGTGTGCTGAGTGCTGTGTGCTGTGTGCTGTGTGCTGTGTGCTGTGTGCTGTGTGCTGAGTGTATACAGGAATAAGGGGGGAGATTTACTAAAACTGGAGGGTGTAAAATCTGGTGCAGCTCTACATTGGAGCCAATCGGCTTTTGTGGTTGAACTGGATGGACTTGTTTCTTTTTTCAACCTGACTAACTATGTAACTATGTAACTTTGTAACTATGTAACTATGTAACTATGTAACTTTGTAACCATGTAACTATGCGTTTTTGGTAAAAAAAATAGCACTGCCTATTTTTGCGAAGGAAGGGGGTTTATTGCTGCTGGGGGGTTCTTCTGTTGCTCAAAGGGGGATCTATTATTGCTGGGGGGGTCAGTCATTGCTAGGAGGGATGTACTGTTGAGGGAGGGGTCTTTGTTGCTGGTTGCTGGAGGGTCTATTGATTCTGGCTGCTGGTGGATATACTGTTGCTGGAGGGGGATCTATTTTTGCAGGGGGGGGTCTATTGTTGCCGGGGGTGGGTCTTATGTTGCAGGGGGTCAATCGTTGCTGGTGAAGGATCTGCTGACTGCTGGATGGTCTATTGATGCTGGCTGCTGGAGGGTCTTATGATGCTGGCTGCTGGAGGGTCTATTGATGCTGTCTGCTGGATGGTCTATTGATGCTGGCTGCTGGAGAGTCTATTGATGCTGGCTGCTGGATGGTCTATTGATGCTGGCTGCTGGACGGTCTATTGATGCTGGCTGCTGGACGGTCTATTGATGCTGACTGCTGGAGGGTCTGTTGATGCTGGCTGCTGGATGGTCTATTGATGCTGGCTGGAGGGTCTATTGATGCTGGCTGCTGGATGCTCTATTGATCCTGGCTGGATGGTCTATTGATGCTGGCTGCTGGAGGGTGTATTGATGCGGGCTGCTGGAGTGTCTATTGATGCTGGCTGCTGGAGGGTCTATTGATGCTGGCTGCTGGAGGGTCTATCGATGCTGGCTGCTGGAGGGTCTATCGATGCTGGCTGCTGGAAGGTCTATTGATGCTGGCTGCTGGAGGGTCTGTTGATGCTGGCTGCTGGAGGGTCTATTGACGTTGGCTGCTGGATGGTCTAATGACGCTGGCTACTGGAGGGTCTATTGTCACTGGCTGCTGGATGGTCTATTGATGCTGGCTGCTGTAGGGTCTATTGATGCTGGCTGCTGGATAGTCTATTGATGCTGACTGCTGAAGGGTCTATTGATGCTGGCTGCTGGAGGGTCTATTGATGCTGGCTGCTGGAGGGTCTATTGATGCTGGCTGCTGGATGGTCTATTGATGCTGGCTGCTGGAGGGTCTATTGATGCTGGCTGCTGGATGGTCTATTGATGCTGGCTGCTGGAGGGTCTATTGATGCTGGCTGCTGGATGGTCTATTGATGCTGGCTGGAGGGTCTATTGATGCTGGATGCTGGAGGGTGTATTGATGCTGGCTGCTGGAGTGTCTATTGTTGCTGGCTGCTGGAGGGTCTATTGATTCTGGCTGCTGGAGGATATACTGTTGCTGGAGGGGATCTATTTTTGCAGGGGGGGTCTATTGTTGCCGGGGGTGGGTCTTATGTTGCAGGGGGTCAATCGTTGCTGGTGAAGGATCTGCTGACTGCTGGATGGTCTATTGATGCTGGCTGCTGGATTGTCTATTGATGCTGTCTGCTGGATGGTCTATTGATGCTGGCTGCTGGAGAGTCTATTGATGCTGGCTGCTGGAGGGTCTATTGATGCTGGCTGCTGGATGGTCTATTGATGCTGGCTGCTGGATGGTCTATTGATGCTGGCTGCTGGAGAGTCTATTGATGCTGACTGCTGGAGGGTCTGTTGATGCTGGCTGCTGGATGGTCTATTGATGCTGGCTGGAGGGTCTATTGATGCTGGCTGCTGGAGGGTATATTGATGCTGGCTGCTGGAGTGTCTATTGTTGCTGGCTGCTGGAGGGTCTATTGATTCTGGCTGCTGGAGGGTCTATTGATGCTGGCTGCTGGAGGGTCTTATGATGCTGGCTACTGGAGGGTCTATTTATGTTGGCTGCTGGATGGTGTAATGATGCTGGCTACTGGAGGGTCTATTGATGCGGGCTGCTGGAGTGTCTATTGATGCTGGCTGCTGGAGGGTCTATTGACGCTGGCTGCTGGAGGGTCTATCGATGCTGGCTGCTGGAGGGTCTATTGATGCTGGCTGCTGGAAGGTCTATTGATGCTGGCTGCTGGAGGGTCTATTGATGCTGGCTGCTGGAGGGTCTATTGATGCTGGCTGCTGGATGGTCTATTGATGCTGGCTGCTGGAGGATCTATTGATGCTGGCTGCTGGAGGGTCTATTGATGCTGGCTGCTGGAGGGTCTGTTGATTTTGGCTGCTGGATGGTCTATTGATGCTGGCTGCTGGAGGGTCTATTGATGCTGGCTACTGGAAGGTCTATTGATGCTGGCTGCTGGAGGGTCTATTGATGCTGGTTGCTGGAGGGTCTGTTGATTTTGGCTGCTGGATGGTCTATTGATGCTGGCTGCTGGAGGGTCTATTGATTCTGGCTGCTGGATAGTCTATTGATGCTGGCTGCTGGAGGGTCTATTGATGCTGGCTACTGGAAGGTCTATTGATGCTGGCTGCTGGAGGGTCTATTGATGCTGGCTGCTGGATGGTCTATTGATGCTGGCTGCTGGAGGGTGTATTGATGCTGGCTGCTGGAAGGTCTATTGATGCTGACTGCTGGATGGTCTATTGATGCTGGCTGCTGGATGGTCTATTGATGCTGGCTGCTGGAGGGTCTATTGATGCTGGCTGCTGGAGGGTCTATTGATGCTGGCTGCTGGAGGATCTATTGATGCTGGCTGCTGGATAGTCTAGTGATGCTGGCTGCTGGAGGGTCTATTGATGCTGGCTGCTGGAGGGTCTATTGATGCTGGCTGCTGGAGGGTGTATTGATGCTGGCTGCTGGAGGGTCTATTGATGCTGGCTGCTGGAGGGTGTATTGATGCTGGCCCAATTTTTTTGCATAATGTGAAAGATGATGTTGCGGCGAGTAAATAGATACCAATCATGTCACGCTTTACAATCGCGCGTGGAATGGCGACAAGCTAAGGTACCTAAAAATCTCCATAGGCGATGTTTTAAACTTTTTTTACAGTTACCAGGTTACAGATAAAGAGGAGGTCTAGGGCTAGAATTATTGCTCTCACTCTGACGATCGCGGCGATACCTCACGTGTGTGGTTTAAACAGCGTTTTCATATGCGGGCGCGACTTCCGTATGCATTTTCTTTGTTGCGCGAGCTCGCGGGGAGGGGGGCGCATTCAAAAAATAAATAAAACATTTCTTATTTGTTTTATTTATTTATATAATATTAAATTGTGGTTTTTTTTTGTTTGTTTTTTACATTTTGATCACTTTTTTTGCTGTCACAAGGAATGTAAACATCCCTTGTGACAGTAATAGGTGGTGACAGGTCCTCTTTATGGAGGGATCGGGGGTCTATAATGAATGTAAACATCCCTTGTGACAGTAATAGGTGGTGACAGGTCCTCTTTATGGAGAGATCGGGGGTCTATAATGAATGTAAACATCCCATGTGACAGTAATAGGAGGTGACAGGTACTCTTTATGGAGAGATCGGGGGTCTATAATGAATGTAAACATCCCATGTGACAGTAATAGGTGGTGACAGGTCCTCTTTATGGAGAGATCGGGGGTCTAGAATGAATGTAAACATCCCTTGTGACAGTAATAGGAGGTGACAGGTCCTCTTTATGGAGGGATCGGGGGTCTATAATGAATGTAAACATCCCTTGTGACAGTAATAGGTGGTGACAGGTCCTCTTTATGGAGAGATCGGGGGTCTATAATGAATGTAAACATCCCATGTGACAGTAATAGGAGGTGACAGGTACTCTTTATGGAGAGATCGGGGGTCTATAATGAATGTAAACATCCCTTGTGACAGAAATAGGTGGTGACGGGTCCTCTTTATGGAGAGATTGGGGGTCTATAATGAATGTAAACATCCCATGTGACAGTAATAGGTGGTGACAGGTCCTCTTTATGGAGAGATCGGGGGTCTAGAATGAATGTAAACATCCCTTGTGACAGTAATAGGAGGTGACAGGTCCTCTTTATGGAGGGATCGGGGGTCGATAATGAATGTAAACATCCCTTGTGACAGTAATAGGAGGTGACAGGTCCTCTTTATGGAGGGATCGGGGGTCTATAATGAATGTAAACATCCCTTGTGACAGTAGTAGGAGGTGACAGGTCCTCTTTATGGAGGGATCGGGGGTCTATAATGAATGTAAACATCCCATGTGACAGTAATAGGAGGTGACAGGTACTCTTTATGGAGAGATCGGGGGTCTATAATGAATGTAAACATCTCTTGTGACAGTAATAGGAGGTGACAGGTCCTCTTTATGGAGAGATCGGGGGTCTATAATGAATGTAAACATCTCTTGTGACAGTAATAGGAGGTAACAGGTCCTCTTTATGGAGGGATCGGGGGTCGATAATGAATGTAAACATCCCATGTGACAGTAATAGGAGGTGACAGGTCCTCTTTATGGAGGGATCGGGGGTCTATAATGAATGTAAACATCTCTTGTGACAGTAATAGGAGGTGACAGGTCCTCTTTATGGAGAGATCGGGGGTCTAGAATGAATGTAAACATCCCATGTGACAGTAATAGGAGGTGACAGGTCCTCTTTATGGAGGGATCGGGGGTCTATAATGAATGTAAACATCCCTTGTGACAGTAATAGGAGGTGACAGGTCCTCTTTATGGAGAGATCGGGGGTCTATAATGAATGTAAACATCCCATGTGACAGTAATAGGAGGTGACAGGTACTCTTTATGGAGAGATCGGGGGTCTATAATGAATGTAAACATCCCTTGTGACAGAAATAGGTGGTGACGGGTCCTCTTTATGGAGAGATTGGGGGTCTATAATGAATGTAAACATCCCATGTGACAGTAATAGGTGGTGACAGGTCCTCTTTATGGAGGGATCGGGGGTCTAGAATGAATGTAAACATCCCTTGTGACAGTAATAGGAGGTGACAGGTCCTCTTTATGGAGGGATCGGGGGTCGATAATGAATGTAAACATCCCTTGTGACAGTAATAGGAGGTGACAGGTCCTCTTTATGGAGAGATCGGGGGTCTAGAATGAATGTAAACATCCCATGTGACAGTAATAGGAGGTGACAGGTCCTCTTTATGGAGGGATCGGGGGTCTAGAATGAATGTAAACATCCCATGTGACAGTAATAGGAGGTGACAGGTCCTCTTTATGGAGAGATCGGGGGTCTAGAATGAATGTAAACATCCCATGTGACAGTAATAGGAGGTGACAGGTCCTCTTTATGGAGAGATCGGGGGTCTAGAATGAATGTAAACATCCCATGTGACAGTAATAGGAGGTGACAGGTCCTCTTTATGGAGGGATCGGGGGTCTATAATGAATGTAAACATCCCTTGTGACAGTAATAGGAGGTGACAGGTCCTCTTTATGGAGAGATCGGGGGTCTAGAATGAATGTAAACATCCCATGTGACAGTAATAGGAGGTGACAGGTCCTCTTTATGGCGGGATCGGGGGTCTATAATGAATGTAAACATCCCTTGTGACAGTAATAGGAGGTGACAGGTCCTCTTTATGGAGGGATCGGGGGTCTATAATGAATGTAAACATCCCTTGTGACAGTAATAGGAGGTGACAGGTCCTCTTTATGGAGAGATCGGGGGTCTAGAATGAATGTAAACATCCCATGTGACAGTAATAGGAGGTGACAGGTCCTCTTTATGGAGGGATCGGGGGTCTAGAATGAATGTAAACATCCCTTGTGACAGTAAAAGGAGGTGACAGGTCCTCTTTATGGAGAGATTGGGGGTCTATCATGAATGTAAACATCCCATGTGACAGTAATAGGTGGTGACAGGTCCTCTTTATGGAGAGATCGGGGGTCTAGAATGAATGTAAACATCCCTTGTGACAGTAATAGGAGGTGACAGGTCCTCTTTATGGAGGGATCGGGGGTCTATAATGAATGTAAACATCCCTTGTGACAGTAATAGGAGGTGACAGGTACTCTTTATGGAGAGATTGGGGGTCTATAATGAATGTAAACATCCCATGTGACAGTAATAGGAGGTGACAGGTCCTCTTTATGGAGGGATCGGGGGTCTATAATGAATGTAAACATCCCATGTGACAGTAATAGGAGGTGACAGGTCCTCTTTATGGAGGGATCGGGGGTCTATAATGAATGTAAACATCCCTTGTGACAGTAATAGGAGATGACAGGTCCTCTTTATGGAGGGATCGGGGGAGCGGAGAAGTATGCGGCACTTCGGTGTTACATTGTATCAGTCATCTCTGTGTATACGTTGTGTAAGGGTTGTGCTTCGCTATTCGTAGTGAGAAGATGAATCGGATGCTGTTTCATTGTAACCCCACTTTTGTTGAGAAAAGAACTCCCCCCTCGGGGGAATCTATGTACTTTGTTGCAGATTCCCACCTTTTTTCGGAATACTTAACCACTTGCCGACCGCGTCCAGTCAGAGGCGTTGTTAGGTGGGTGCAAGGGGTGCGCGCCGCACCCGGGTGACACCCACCAGAGGATAGCTCTGTGTCCACGAAGCGGACTGAAGTCGCCGGCGCCTCCTTCTCTCTGTTTACATCCAGTGAGGAGGAGGAGCCTGAGGGACACACACCGCTGTGTGTACACATCCGCGTCCACGTTGTTTTCTGAGGTCTGTACTGTAGGGGGGATTCTGTACTAAGGGGGATGTCTATACTTATGAGGGGTCTGAACTAAGAGGGGTGTCTATACTAATGTGACAGATCTGTACTAAGGGGGGTGTCTATACTGATGAGGGGTCCGAACTAAGGGGGGTGTCTATACTGATGGGGGTCTGTACTAAAGGGGGTGTCTATACTGATGGGGGTCTGTACTAAGGGGGGTGTCTATACTGATGAGGGGTCCGAACTAAGGGGGGTGTCTATACTGATGGGGGTCTGTACTAAAGGGGGTGTCTATACTGATGGGGGTCTGTACTAAGGGGGGTGTCTATACTGATGAGGGGTCCGAACTAAGGGGGGTGTCTATACTGATGGGGGTCTGTACTAAAGGGGGTGTCTATACTGATGGGGGTCTGTACTAAGGGGGGTGTCTATACTGATGAGGGGTCCGAACTAAGGGGGGTGTCTATACTGATGGGGGTCTGTACTAAAGGGGGTGTCTATACTGATGGGGGTCTGTACTAAGGGGGGTGTCTATACTGATGGGGGTCCTGACTAAGGGGGGTGTCTATACTGATGGGGGTCTGTACTAAAGGGGGTGTCTATACTGATGGGGGTCTGTACTAAGGGGTTTGTCTATACTGATGAGGGGTCCGAACTAAGGGGGGTGTCTATACTGATGCGGGGTCTGTACTAAGGGGGGTGTCTATACTGATGCGGGGTCTGTACTAAGGGGGGTGTCTATACTGATGGGGGTCTGTACTAAGGGGGTGTCTATACTGATGGGGGTCTGAACTAAGGGGGGTGTCTATACTGATGAGGGGTCCGAACTAAGGGGGGTGTCTATACTGATGGGGTCTGTACTAAGGGGGGTGTCTATACTGATGGCAGTCTGTACTAAGGGGGGTGTCTATACTGATGAGGGGGCTGAACTAAGGGGGGTGTCTATACTGATGGGGGTCTGTACTAAGGGGGGTGTCTAAACTGATGGGGGTCTGTACTAAGGGGGGTGTCTATACTGATGGGGGTCTGAACTAAGGGGGGTGTCTATCCTGATGGGGGTCTGTACTAAGGGGGGTGTCTATACTGATGGGGGTCTGTACTAAGGGGGGTGTCTATACTGATGGGGTCTGAACTAAGGGGGGTGTCTATACTGATGGGGGTCTGTACTAAGGGGGGTGTCTATACTGATGGGGTCTGAACTAAGGGGGGTGTCTATACTGATGGGGGTCTGTACTAAGGGGGGTGTCTATACTTATGGGGTCTGAACTAAGGGGGGTGTCTATACTGATAGGGGTCTGTACTAAGGGGGGTGTCTATACTGATGAGGGTCTGTACTAAGGGGGGTATCTATACTGATGGGGAATCTGTACTAAGGGGGTGTATATACTGATGAGGGGTCTGAACTAAGGGGGGTGTCTATACTGATGCGGGGTCTGTACTAAGGGGGGTGTCTATACTGATGGGGGTCTTTACTAAGGGGGGTGTCTATACTGATGGGGTCTGTACTAAGGGGGGTGTCTATACTGATGGGGTCTGTACTAAGGGGGGTGTCTATACTGATGGGGAGTCTGTACTAAGGGGGGTGTCTATACTGATGGGGTCTGTACTAAGGGGGGTGTCTATACTGATGGGGAGTCTGTACTAAGGGGGGTGTCTATACTGATGAGGGGCCTGAACTAAGGGGGGTGTCTATACTGATGAGGGGCCTGAACTAAGGGGGGTGTCTATACTGATGGGGGTCTGAACTAAGAGGGGTGACTATACTGATGAGGGTCTGAACTAAGGGGGTGTCTATACTGATGGGGGGTCTGTACTAAGGGGGGTGTCTATACTGATGAGGGGCCTGAACTAAGGGGGGTGTCTATACTAATGGGGGTCTGTACTAAGGGGGGTGTCTATACTGATGGGGAGTCTGTACTAAGGGGGTGTCTATACTGATGGGGGTCTGTACTAAGGGGGGTGTCTATACTGATGGGGGTCTGTACTAAGGGGGGTGTCTATACTGATGGGGGTCTGTACTAAGGGGGGTGTCTATACTGATGGGGGTCTGTACTAAGGGGAGTGTCTATACTGATGGGCGTCTGTACTAATGGGGGTGTCTATACTGATGGGGGTCTGTACTAAGGGGGGTGTCTATACTGATGGCGGTCTGTACTAAGAGGGGTGTCTATACTGATGGGGGTCTGAACTAAGGGGGGTGTCTATCCTGATGGGGGTCTGTACTAAGGGGGGTGTCTATACTGATGGGGTCTGAACTAAGGGGGGTGTCTATACTGATGGGGGTCTGTACTAAGGGGGGTGTCTATACTGATGGGGTCTGAACTAAGGGGGGTGTCTATACTGATGGGGGTCTGTACTAAGGGGGGTGTCTATACTGATGGGGTCTGAACTAAGGGGGGTGTCTATACTGATGGGGGTCTGTACTAAGGGGGGTGTCTATACTGATGGGGTCTGAACTAAGGGGGGTGTCTATACTGATAGGGGTCTGTACTAAGGGGGGTGTCTATACTGATGAGGGTCTGTACTAAGGGGGGTATCTATACTGATGGGGAATCTGTACTAAGGGGTGTATATACTGATGAGGGGTCTGAACTAAAGGGGGGTGTCTATACTGATGCAGGGTCTGTACTAAGGGGGGTGTCTATACTGATGGGGGTCTGTACTAAGGGGGGTGTCTATACTGATGGGGTCTGTACTAAGGGGGGTGTCTATACTGATGGGGAGTCTGTACTAAGGGGGGTGTCTATACTGATGAGGGGCCTGAACTAAGGGGGGTGTCTATACTGATGAGGGGCCTGAACTAAGGGGGGTGTCTATACTGATGAGGGGTCTGAACTAAGGGGGTGTCTATACTGATGGGGGGTCTGTACTAAGGGGGGTGTCTATACTGATGAGGGGCCTGAACTAAGGGGGTGTCTATACTGATGGGGGGTCTGTACTAAGGGGGGTGTCTATACTGATGAGGGGCCTGAACTAAGGGGGGTGTCTATACTGATGGGGATCTGTACTAAGGGGGGTGTCTATACTGATGGGCGTCTGTACTAAGGGGGGTGTCTATACTGATGGGGGTCTGTACTAGTACTAGTGTGCCTCTCTGGGGAACGACGGCGGGTGGCTGGCGGACATCACGTCCCTGTGCCAAATCAGCGCTCAATCGCACCTCCCAGACACGTGCACTGGCGAAAAATCTGGTCATTTTCGTTTTTAATTCGTTCCTTTTTTTGGGGGGTCATTCGTTACAATCGCAATTCATAAATTTGAAAATTTGTAGATTTGAAAGAAAATCCGTAAATTCAATAGGATATCTAACTAACTAATAATAACTAACTATTAAATTATAGGGATTAAAATTTCCTTTCAAATTTGGCTGTTATTGAACGTAACGAATATAGAATTTATCTGAAGTTGCGAATCATGCGAAATAACGAATACCGCATCTTAACAAATGGAACAGAACAAATTAATAATAATAATATTAAAAAAACATTTTTATTATTATTATTGTTATTTATTATTATTAATTTGTTACGTTCCATTCGTTTAGATGCGGCATTCCTTATTTCGGATAGTTCGGATAACTTTGGATAAATTCTTTATTCGTTACGTTCAATAACAGCCAAATTTGAAAGGAAATTCCAATACCTATAATTTAATAGTTACTTATTATTAGTTAGTTATTATTTCAGATTTTCTAATTTTCGTGCTTTCGGATTTTCTAATTTACAAATTTTAAATGTACGCATTTGTGAATATTCAAATTTACGAATATTCGGAAAAAATTTGTTTTAACGGGTTTTGTTAACCACTTAAGACCCGGACCATTATGCAGGTAAAGGACCTTGCCCCTTTTTGCGATTCGGCACTGAGTCGCTCTAACTGACAATTGCGCGGTCGTGCGACGCGGCTCCCAAACAAAACTGGCGTCCTTTTTTCCCCACAAACAGAGCTTTCTTTTGGCGGTATTTGATCACCTCTGCGGTTTTTATTTTTTTGCGCTATAATCAAAAATAGAGCATCAATTTTGAAAGAAATGCAATATTTTTAACTTTTTGCTATAATAAATATCCCTAAAAAAAGATATAAAAAAACATTATTTTTCCTCAGTTTAGGCCGATACGTATTCTTCTACATATCTTTGGTAGAAAAATCGCAATAAGCGTTTATCGATTGGTTTGCGCAACCAGGGCCGATCCTAGGGTCACAGACGCCTGGGTGCAGAAATATTTCTGGCGTCCCCACATGGGCGTGGTCATCTTACTAACTCCTCCCCTTTACACATGTTTCTATGGCTACAATGTAAACACAGAGATGCTCCCCTAAGAAGTATTCATTAGTGTCCCCCATCAGAGTCCCCCCCAGCAGGTGTCCCCCATCAGAGCCCCCCACATCAGGTGTCCCCCATCAGAGCCCCCCACATCAGGTGTCCCCCATCGGAGTCCCCCACATCAGGTGTCCACCATCAGAGCCCCCTACATCACGTGTCCCCCATCAGAGCCCCCCCAGCAGGTGTTACCATCAGAGCCCCCCCAGCAGGTGTCCCCATCAGAGCCCCCCACATCAGGTGTCCCCCATCAGAGCCACCCACATCAAGTGTCCCCCATCAGAGCCCCCCACATCAGGTGTCCACCATCAGAGCCCCCCACATCAGGTGTCCACCATCAGAGCCCCCCACATCAGGTGTCCCCCATCAGAGCCCCCCACATCAGATGTCCCCCATCAGAGCCCCCCACATCAGGTGTCCCCCATCAGAACCCCCCACAGGGGAGTACTTTGGAGCTTTGGCGCCCCCACCTCTGAGGCGCCTGGGTGCGGAGCACCCCGTGCACCCTACCTAGGATCGGCCCTGTGCGCAACATTTATAGGGTTTACAAAATTAGGGGATAGTTTTATGGCATTTTTATTAATAATTTTTCTTTTGCTACTAATGGCGGACGATCAGTGTTTTTTTTTTTTTTTTTGTGACTGCGACATTATGGCGGACACATCAGACAATTTTGACACATTTTTGGGACCATTGGCATTTTCACAGCGAAAAGTGGTATAAAAATGCACTGATTACTGTGAAAATGACAATTGCAGTTTAGGAGTTAACCACTAGGGGGGCGCTGTAGGGGTTAAGAGTGACCTCATGTGTGTTTTTAACTGTAGGGGCCGAAGGAAGCTGTGGTGGCTCAACGTGATTGGCACTGAGCCGTTCACCTCTGCAGCCAAGGGTTCGGATCCCGGTCTCGGCTACATGTGAATTGAGTTTGGTGGTCTCAGCCCGGCTCCCGGTGGGTGTGCTATGCAAGGTACGCCTGTGCTTAGTACGCCCACCCCCCCCCCCCCCCCCCCACACAAAAAAAAAAAAAAACACCACACTTGCACGCACACAAAATTGGTTTAACACACATGCACTTTGGCCATGCGGTCTCCTAAAATAAAGAGAGGCGAAGGACCTACGGGGCTGGCTGGGTGGGCTAGGCCCCCTCACTCCCTCATAGGGGGAGTCCCTCTGCCCCATTGGGGTCCCGTTGGGCCCCAGTTGGGCTCCCAAGAGGAGCAGGTAGGGCGGGGTGAGTGGGAGGCCCCCCCTCACAACCGCCATTGCCACCAGGGGCATGGAGAAGGATGGCGATTGCCTCCGGGGGGAGGGTCTGCCTACTCCCAATTTCTGCAGCCCGGCTCCTCTCTCTCGAGTTCACGCACAAAAATACACTTAAAAAAAAAAAAAAAACTGTAGGGGGCGGGGCTGGACGTGTGACGTCACTGATCGTCATTCCCTATATCAGGGAACAGACAATCACTGACATTGCCACACAGAAGGTTACACTCACCTCTCCCCGTTCTTCAGCTCCTGAGACCGATCGCGGGACACAGGCGGTGATCGGATCGCGGGTCCCGCAGGCGCGGTCACGGAGCTTCGGACTGGGTCGTGTGCGCGCGCCACACACAGCTGGGCTTTTAAAGAGGACGTATATATACGTCTATGTGCCCAGCTGTGCCATTCTGCCGACGTATATCGGCGTTAGGCGGTCCGTAAGTGGTTAATTTGGATATGACCAAAATACCGAATTTGTCTAAATCGGTTAAAAAACGAATTTGAAACAAATTGCACACGTCTACCTGCCGCAGTACACCTGCGGTGGGCAGTCGGGAAGTGGTTAAGAATATTATCATCTTGAAAACCGATCCGGTCCTGGGGAGATCACTTCCTGAGATTGTTTTCAGAAGAGCCCCTAATTTGAGGGATAAGGTGGCCCCCCAATATTATCGATCCTCCTAGATAATTGTCATTCTTTAAGGGATTTTATCCCTGTAACAAATGCGTAATTTGTAAGCTGAGTCACGCCGGATTACGTAGGATCAATCGTTTTTCTTATAGCAGTACTGGGAAATGTTATGATATAGAATCCTTTATCAACTGCGAAACTAGATACGTTGTTTATCTTCTGGAGTTGACGTCACAAGCAGTATGTGGGCCACACCTCGAGAAGGTTGAGGGATCACCTCGGGGGACACGTGTACAAAATTAGAACTGGTTTCAAGAAACACGATCGTTCAGTGCATTTCCGTCAGCATCATAATCGAGACCCTAAGGGCCAGATTCAGGTACATCTGCGCATTATTGGACCGGCGTAGCGCACCGCCTTTACGTTAGACTTGCGCAATGTAGCCGCATAATCACCCTATTCTCGTAGCTTTTGCGCAGAAAATTGCATGCGTAACGTTATTTCAGAGGCGTAAGGCGGAGTATTACAAATTGGGAGGGACGTGGGCGTGTTACATTGAAATGAGCCGTGACCCCATGCAAATGAAGGGCAGGCCGGCTCGCGCATGCGCGCTTGAAGGAGACCATGGTCAGCACCTTTGTGCGCGTGCTCACAACTCGGGAACGGCGCAATCAGTGAAATTGGAAGTGGACCCGGGCAACTTAGTGAACTACGCAGACAGCATAAATAGACAGAGACAAACGCACTTCCTTTGCAAAAGTACATCCCTTTGTATCCCTCCCTATACAGCAAGGTGCTTTTGTTTATTAGCGTTTGTTTGTTTATTTGTTTGTGACGTGTCTTTGAGATATTTGGGCACTGTTTTGCAGAGTGATTTTTGTCTTTTATGTGTTTTCTTTGTTGTTATTTTGTTTAAAATATATTTTTGCTGGTCATCTTTTATTTTTGCTCGTCATTTATTTTATTTTTTTGGTTCTGTTTGTGTATGATTTTGGAATGTGGGGGTGATATTCCTGCGGGAAAAGGGGTGTCACCCTCATTTGTGGTGGAGAAGTGATCCCCAGGTCCGTGTGAATGGTGTATGAATGTACAGTGACATAATTGGAGCCTTGGCGTGGCGTTGCAGCTCACAAGTCCTGCATGGTGGACTGGTGCCAATCCAATGTGATGAGGATGTGGGGTGTGTGTGCTAGGGACCACAGTGGTGTGCATGCATGCATTCTCATTGTGCCATGATTAATGTGTGTGTTTAACGTGCAAAGATGCCCAATGTGAGCTGGCATGAGATGGGGTCATGAGATGGGGTCCCAGTGCATATGCAGAGTCACCTTGAAGGGAAAAGACAGGAGGATGTTAGTAGTGCATGTGCCACTTGTGATGTGTGCATCATGGGGAGGGGACAGTCATGCCTGCCACCCATGTCACTCACCAACCAGCCAGCTGTCCCCATACATGTTCTGTTCGAAATCTGTGGGGATGGGGCTCTGATTGTATATGTAGCTGTCATGGGTGTCATGGGTAGTGTCATGTGTTGGGCTGGTGATGTCCTCCTGCAAGGTTGTGGTAATTCCAGGATGGCATGAGGGGTGAATCTGAAGATGCGAGACACCTCAGAATCACTCATGCCAAAGATGTCTAGGCGTGTGTGATATATCCTCTCCCGTGAAGAGTGAAGAGTGAGGGTCTTGTATCAGATAAGAATATTGTATTAGATTAGATTAAATTGTAAAGTTTATATAAGCAAATAAAAAGTAAAAAAAAAAAAAAAACATCTCCCGTGCCCTCCTCCGTGCCCTCCTCAGTGCCCTCATCCTTCTTTGCTCATCTAAAGTCAGTAGTATAGCTATGAGCATGGATGCCACTGGCATGGTGGCATACAGTTTGTTGTGCAACATGTGTGACTGCTGAGCTCCTCACTAACAGTGTTGCTTTATCTGACATGTAGACGATTTTTCTCTTTTTAGACCAGCTTTTATATGGTCTAATTTTAGACAGGACATTTAGCTGTTGCGCACACTGCGTAGCCTGCGCTGCCCCAACGTTCTTTTGTGGATCCCCGTAACTCCCTCATTAGCATATTTGACTAGCAAATCAATGGTCTGTCTAGCGCAGTTTTGCGCGGACGGATGCGCCTGTCTAACGGAATTACGCTGGACAAAAAAAAGTAGATTTCTTGCGTATCTCGTTTTGGGGATGCCGTGCATCGAAACGCACGCGCACATTTAGACTTACGCACGCGCATCTCCTGTTGCGCAGGCGTAATCGCTCTGTGAATCTGGGCCTAAAGGTCTGAAGTTCACAGCCATTTCAAAATTGCACCCTCATTGGAAGACTAGCAATTAACCACTTCAATACCGCGTCACGTCCAAAGACGTGAACAGCGCAAACCTGAGGCGCCGGGTTGACGTCTTTGGACGTGACTGCCTTTCCCCGCTCCCTGCGCGTCCCCGCGAGCGCGCATCGGCGAAAAACTGTGTTGGCCGTGTCCCTTGGACACAGCCAATCACAGATCGTGCTGAATGGCCAATCGCAGAGGCCATTCAGCACTCGATCCCGCTGTCCAATGAGAGATGATCTCAATTGTAAACAAATGAGATCATCTCTCATCGCTGGCTTTCTCTCCTCACACACAGCGTGTGAGGAGAGAAAGAGTGACAGCAGTGACAGTGAGTTGAAAAAAAAAAAAGTTAAAGTTAAAAACAGCGCCAGTGTCTCTGCCAGTGCCACCTGCCAGTGCAAACAGCCTGTGCCACCTGCCAGTGCAAACAGCCTGTGCCACCTGCCAGTGCAAACAGCCTGTGCCACCTGCCCCCAGTGCCATCTGCCCCTGCCATCAGTGCCATCTGCCCCTGCCATCAGTGCCATCTGCCCCTGCCATCAGTGTCACCTGTCCCTGCCATCAGTGCCACCTGCCCCTGCCATCTGCCATCAGTGCAATCTGCCATCAGTGTCACCTGCCAGTGCAATCTACCATCAGTGCCACCTGCCAGTGCAATCTACCATCAGTGCCACCTGCCAGTGCCACCTGCCTGTGCCATCTGCCTGTGCCACCTGCCATCAGTGCCATCTGCCCGTGCCACCTGCCCGTGCCATCTGCCATCAGTACCATCTGTCATCAGTGCTATCTGCCCGTGCCATCTGCCATCCGTGCCATCTGTGCTACCTGCCATTAGTGCTACCTGCCATTCGTGCTACCTGCCATCAGTGCCATCTGCCATCAGTGCCATCTACCAACAGTCCGTGCCATTTGCCGTCAGTGCCACCTGTCAGTGTCATCAGTGCCAACAATGGCTAAAAGATCCTTTTCACTTGAGGAGGCATATGAAATTATGGCGGCTGACGAGAGCAACGGGGAGCTCTGCGATTCAGATTCCACTGAAAATTCCGACAATGAATCTGACGTCACCTATGAGCCGATAGTCAGCAGTGGAGAAGAGACATCCTCGGAGGAGGAGGAGGAAGAAGAAGAAGAGAAGGAAGAGGAAGAAGAAGAAGAGGAGGAGGAGGGTCCACCCGCCAGAAGAAGGCGTATTGCTAAGGAGGCAGTGCCATCCACCAGCACCGCTGTGCCATCCACCAGTACCGCAATATCTCAGCAAGCAAGGTCACGTACCAGTGGGGTGTCACCTCAGTCCCAAAGGGTTAGGTCCCATGCCAGCCTTCCCTATTCCCTTCAGAACCCCCTGTGGCTTCCTTCTAATTCAGGAGAAGCCAACATTTCCCCTTTTACTGCCCAGCCAGGAGTCCAGGTGGACACAGAAAATTTTGCCCCGATTAACTTTTTTAATTTAATTTTCACCGACAACATGCTTGCCTCAATTGTTACCCAGTGCAATCTTTATGCAGAACAATTTATTTCCAGTAACCCCACATCCCATTATGCCCGTCCCTTCGAGTGGAGAGCCCTAACAGTGGAAGAGTTTAAAAATTTTTTGGGCCTCATATTCTGTATGGGACTAAACCACAAAAACCAGCTACGTGCCTATTGGTCAAACCGCCCCATCTACCACATGCCCATCTTTTCCTCAAAAATGCCCAGGACCAGATATCAATTGATAATGAGATTCCTACACTACAACGACAATACCCAGTGCCCTCCCCGAAATGACCCAAGTTTTGATAAACTTTATAAAATTCGGCCACTACTTAATTATTTTTCCGAAATTTTCCCCCAGTTGTTTACCCCGGACCAACAAATATGTGTAGACGAATCCTTAGTAAAATTTTCTGGCAGGCTGGGCATAAAACAATTCATTCCCAGTAAAAGGGCCCGCTATGGGGTGAAGCTCTATAAATTATGTGACCGAGCCACAGGTTATACATATGCGTTCAACGTATACGAAGGAAAGGACAGCCAGCTACACCCCCCTAATTGTCCAGACTACATAGGAACCAGCGGGAAAATTGTTTGGCAACTCCTGAACCCACTCCTGGAGAAAGGATACCACTTATATGTGGACAATTTCTACACAAGTTTGCCCCTGTTCCGAAACCTTTTCCAAAAAAATACCCCAGCATGCGGCACCGTGCGATCGAACCGGAAGGGCTTTCCTCGAAGTCTTGTAATCAAAAAATTAGAGAAAGGGGAGACGGCGAGTTTACGTACAGAGGAAGTTCTGGCTGTGAAATGGAGGGACAAAAGGGATGTGTACGTGCTTTCTACCATCCACAACAACACATTCGTTGAGACCAGAACAAGGAATGGGCTAATCCAGAAACCGAAATGCATTTATGACTACAATAAGTTCATGGGGGGTGTCGATTTGAACGACCAGATGCTGGAACCCTACCTTTCTACAAGAAGATCATACCAGTGGTATAAAAAAGTTTCAATTTATTTGTTCAATTTGGCCGCGTACAATACCTATATAATATATCGGAAATCCACTCCAAGACCCAAACCCTACCTTTTCTACCTGGAGGAAATCACCACTGCCCTTTTACACCCCAGCAACCCACCAGCATATATTCGATCCGATGTGGTTAGCCGACTCAACGAGCGCCACTTTCCAGATAAACTCCCTCCCAGACCAACAGGCCATAAATGCCAAAAAAGATGCAAGGTGTGCTCCAAAGCAGGATTGAGAAGTGACACCATTTATTATTGTCCTAAATGCCCTTCCCAACCAGGCCTCTGCGTAGTTGGTTGTTTCGCCCATTACCATACCTCACTAAATTATTAGTCACTTTCTGCCATTTACCTTCACACCCCTTATACCTCTGCTTATGACCTCTGCTTATGACCCCGGCTTGTTATTTGACCACGATTCTGCCTACCGATTCTGTTTATACCTCTGCCTGATCTGGAATTGACCCTGGACTGTTATTTGACCACGCTTATGCCTACCAATTCTGTTTATACCTCTGCCTGATTTGGAACTGACCCTGGACTGTTATTTGACCACGATTATTCCTACCGATTCTGTTTATACCTCTGCCTGATCTGGAACTGACCCTGGACTGTTTGACCATTCTTTTTGCCTGCCTCTTGGACTGATCTTTTACCCTGCCAGTGGACTAGTGGGATTCATAGCACAGGGGTCTCACATATGTGAGGGGCTCCAGAATTTGTTTTTCTGGATGAAGAAAACAATTGTTTTTGTTTTCTCATTCTAGATTAGGGTCTGGTTGCCCGGAGGCTTCAAAGAGATTTGGGTGGGAGAAGCCTCCACCCCTGTCCCCATTCTGTCCTGAACGAGGCCCTACTTCTGCCTGTAGGACCTATGCCATCATGCCTCTGCCTGTTGCATGAACTGACCACCTGCACTAACCCTGATGGGACAGTATCCCTGCCTGGACAATTGTGTATGCCGTTGCTGACCAAGTCCCTGCCTGCTGCCTGGACCAGTGCTATCCTGCTGTGTAGAACTGCGCTACTATTACCAGAGGTAATCTTTTGTTTACGCTTTGCTCAGCATAATGTATTTTGGGGTGTAACTCTTGGTATGTGCATGCTATGTGTCTCTGGAACACCGGACCGTGTTCCTTGCATGTTTGATCTCTGTATGTGGTCAGGCTGTGTAGAAGTCTCACACATGGGGTATCGTTTTACTCAGGAGGAGTAGCAGAATGTATTTTGGGGTGTCATTGTTGCTATCTAAATGCTATGTGTTGGAAATATCTTAGAAACGCACAACTTTGTGTAAAAAAAATGCGTTTTCATTTTTTTTCCACGTGTTCCAAAAACTTCTGGAAAACAATGAACCGTTCAAAAGACTCATTATGCCTCATAGATTATACGTTGGGGTGTTAGCTTTCCAAAATGGGGTCATTTTGTGGGTAATTTCATTATCCTGGTGTTCCAGGGCCTTCAAAAGTGTAATAGGTAGTCAACTAGTTAGATGTGCAATTTATGCTCCTAAAACCCCGGATGGCGCTTCCTGCATGTTGGGCCTCCGTATGTGGCCAGGCAGTGAAAAAGTCTCACACATGGGGTATCGTTTTACTCAGGAGGAGTAGCAGAATGTATTTTGGGGTGTAATTTGTGGTATGCACATGCCATGTGAGAGAAATAAGCTATTACAATGACAATTTTGAGAACATTTTTAAATAAAAAATAAAAATCTTAATTTTGCAAAGTATTGTGGGAAAAAATTACAACTTCAAATACCTCACCATGCCTCTTAATAAATACCTTGGAATGTTTACTTTCCAAAATGGGGTTATTTGGGGGGAATTTGTACTTTCCTGGCTTGTTGGGGTCTCAAGAAATGAGATAGGTCTTCAGTACATCAGGTGTAATCAGATGTGATATTTTTTTATGATTTGCACTATAGCTTGTAGACTCTAAAATTTTCACACAGACCAAATAATTTCGAAAAATGTTGGGTTATTTTTATCAAAGACATGTAGCAGTATAAATTGTGGCCAAAATTTATGAAGAAAAATTAATAATTTGCAAAATGTTATCACAGAAACTAAGAAAAAATCATTTTTTTTCAAAATTTGCGGTCTTTTTTTATTAATAGCGCAAAAAATAAAAAACCCAGAGATGATCAAATACCACCAAAAGAAAGCTCTATTTGTGGGAAGAAAAGGACAAAAAAATCATTTAGGTATAGTGTTGCATGACTGAGTAATTATCATTCAAAGTGTGAGAGTGCTGAAAGCTGAAAATTGCTCTGGGCAGGAAGGGTGTTTAAGTGCCCAGTAAGCAAGTGGTTAAATATGGGAAATAATTGGATGTACGAGCTGAAGACTTACTTCCCATTTGGTCATAATAATAGACAATAGTTGAGTCTTTTCAGCTCATAGATCCTTCCATTTTTTTTTATTGGTGTTATTATTATTAATTATCTTTTTTTTTTATATATTTCTTATTTTTAATTATCTCTGACATTTTTATTAAGTCATTTTCTTTTATTGTTTCATATTTAATTCTTGTGATATTATACTTTTTATTGGTTGATGCACATTGATTGTTTTATATATGTGCATTTAAAGGGGATGCTGTATATTGTTTTTATTTCCATATATCTATGCAGCTTATGTTATTTTATATGTATTTTTTTATTTTAGGGTGCCAAGTATTATTTTGGTTTTGTATTTCTAATTATATATAGTATGTGCTGGGACTTGTAGTACTACTTAACCCTCCGTTAATGACCAGGCCATTTTCCACGATACGGCACTGCGTCACTTTAACTGACACTTGTGCGTTCATGCAAGGCTGTACCCAAACAAAACTGACAATCCTTTTACCTCCACAAATAGAGATTAGGGGGGCAGTGCCCCTGCACCCCGTATGAGTGACCGCCACTGGCATAGAGATTAGGGGGGCGGCGCCCCTGCACCCCGTATGAGTGACCGCCACTGGCATAGAGATTAGGGGGGCGGTGCCCCTGAACCCCGTATGAGTGACCGCCACTGGCATAGAGATTAGGGGGGCGGCGTCCCTGCACCCCATATAAGTGACCGCCACTGCCATAGAGATTAGGGGGACGGCGCCCCTGAACCCCGTATGAGTGACCGCCACTGGCATACAGATTAGGGGGGCGGCGCCCCTGCACCCCGTATGAGTGCCCACCACTGGCATAGAGATTAGGGGGGCGGTGCCCCTGCACCCCGTATGAGTGACCGCCACTGGCATAGATATTAGGGGGCGGCGCCCCTGCACCCCGTATGAGTGCCCGCCACTGGCATAGAGATTAGGGGGGCGGTGCCCCTACACCTCGTATGAGACAAATTTTTACATTGCGCCAAATATTTCTCCAGATTTCACTTTACAAAGAATTCTTCTTCACTTCCAAGATCGGTGTGCGAATGTCGGCGGTGATACGCTGAGAAGTATGCGGCACTTCGGTGTTACATTGTATCAGTCATCTCTGTGTATACGTTGAGTAAGGTTTGTGCTTTACTATTCGTAGTGAGAAGATGAATCGGATGTGGTTTCATTGGAACCCCAGTTTTGTTGAGAAAAGAACATTCCCCTCAGGGTGATCGATGTACTTTGTTGCAGATTCCAACCTTTTT
>CM056050.1:4353279-4460779 GCA_029574335.1 Rana kukunoris
CCTGCTGGACGTCAATAGATGTCCAGTCAGGATTACACAACCACTTCCCGGGAGTCAGTTGTCTATTGCCTGGGCGGGAAGGGGTTAACCACTTAAGGACCGCCCCCTGCACATATAGAATGTCACAGCTGGGCACATCAACATACAGGTACGTCCTGTACTAGTACCCAGCCGTGGGTCACGGGCATGCGTTACGGGGATCCACAAAAGAACGTTGGGGCAGCGCAGGCTACGCGGTGTGTGCAACAGCAAAATGTCCTGTCTAAAATTAGACCATATAAAAGGTGGTATAAAATTAGACAATCCGTCTACATGTCAGCTAAAGCAACACTGTTAGTGAGGAGCTGAGCAGTCACACGTGTTGCACAACAATCTGTATGCCAACATGCCAGGGGCATCCATGCTCATAGCTATACTACTGACTTTAGATGAGCAAAGAAGGAGGAGGGCACTGAGGAGGGCACAGGATTTTTTATTTTTTTTTCTAAATAATTTTTTTGGCTTATATAAACTTTTCAATTTAATCTAATCTAATACAATATTCTTATCTGATACAAGCCCCTCACTCTTCACTCTCCACTCTTCACGGGAGAGGATATATCACACACGCATAGACATCTATGGCATGAGTGATTCTGAGGTGTCTCGCATCTTCAGATTCACCCCTCATGTCATCATGGAATTAACCACAACCTTGCAGGAGGACATCACCAGCCCAACACATGACACTACCCATGACACCCATGACAGCTACATATACAATCAGAGCCCCATCCCCACAGATTGCGAACAGAACATGTATGGGGACAGCTGGCTGGTTGGTGAGTGACATGGGTGGCAGGCATGACTGCCCCCCCCCATGATGCACACATCACAAGGGGCACATGCACTACTAACATCCTCCTGTCTTTTCCCTTCAAGGTGACTCTGCATATGCACTGGGACCCCATCTCATGACCCCATCTCATGACCCCATCTCATGCCAGCTCACATTGGGCATCTTTGCACGTTAAACACACACATTAATCATGGCACAATGAGAATGCATGCATGCACACCACTATGGTCCCTAGCACACACACCCCACATCCTCATCAAATTGGATTGGCACCAGTCCACCATGCACGACTTGTGAGCAGCAACGCCACGCCAAGGCTCCAATTATGTCACTGTACATTCATACACCATTCACACGGACCTGGGGATCACTTCTCCACCACAAATGAGGGTGACACCCCTTTTTCCCGCAGGAATGTCACCCCCACATTCCCAAATCATACACAAACAGAACCAAAAAATGGCCAGCAAAAATATAATTTAAACAAAATAACAACAAAGAAAACACATAAAAGACAAAAATCACTCTCAAAGACACGTCATAAACAAACAAACAAACGCTAGAAAAACAACGGAACAAAAGCACCTTGCTGTATAGGGAGGGATACAAAGGGATGTACTTTTGCAAAGGAAGTGCGTTTGTGTCTGTCTATTTATGCTGTCTGCGTAGTTCACTAAGTTGCCCGGGTCCACTTCCAATTTCACTGATTGCGCCGTCCCCGAGTTGTGAGCATGCGCACAGAGGTGCTGACCATGGTCTGCTTCAAGCGCGCATGCGCGAGCCGGCCGGCCCTTCATTTGCATGGGGTCACGGCTCATTTCAATGTAACACGCCCACGTCCTTCCCAATTTGTATTACTCCGCCTTGCGCCTCTGAAATAACGTTGCGCAGGCGCAAATTTCTGCGTAAAAGCGACGAGAATAGGGTGATTGCGCCACTACATTGCGCCAGTCTAACGTAAAGGTGGTGCGCTACGCCGGTCCAATAATGCGCAGATGTAGCTGAATCTGGCCCATAGTCTTCAAAAAAAATCTGCAATTTTATTTTATTTTATATTATTATTATTATATTATTATTATTATTATTATTATTATTATTATATTTAGGGCTCCACAAAACATAAAATAAAATAAAATTGCAGATTTTTTTTGAAGACTATATATATATATATATATATATATAGGCCCAGATTCACAGAGCGATTACGCGTGCGCAACTGCTGTTGCGCGTGCGTAAGTCTAAATGTGCGCGTGCGTATAGTTGCACGCGATTCACAAAACAATATACGCCAAAAATCTACGTTTTTTGGTCAGGCGTAATTGAGTTAGACCTTCGCTTCCCTTCGCGCAAAACTGCGCTAGACACACCATTGATTTGCTAGTCAAATATGCTAATGAGGGAGTTACGGGGATTCACAAAAAAACGCAGTTGCTGCGCAGGCTACGCGATGTGCGCAACAGCAAAATGTCCTGTCTAAAGTTAGAGCACCTAAAAGCTGGTCTAAATTTTGAAAAAAAGTCTAATTGTCAGATAAAGCAACACTGTTAGTGAGGAGTTCAGCAGTCACACGTGTTGCCCAACAATCTGTATGCCAACATGCCAGGGGCATCGTCGCGCATAGCTATACTACTGACTTTAGATGAACAAAGAAGGAGGAGGGCACGGAGGAGGGCACTAAGGAGGGCACGGGAGATGTTTATTTTTTTTTTTTTTTTGCTTATATAAAATTTACAATTTAATCTAATCTAATACAATATTCTTATCTGATACAAGCCCCTCACTCTTCACTTGATATATCACACACGCATAGACATCTTTGGCATGAGTGATTCTGAGGTGTCTCGCATCTTCAGATTCACCCCTCATGCCATCATGGAATTACCACAACCTTGCAGGAGGACATCAGCAGCCCAACACATGGCACTACCCATGACACCCATGACAGCTACATATACAATCAGAGCCCCATCCCCACAGATTTCAAACAGAACATGTATGGGGACAGCTGGCTGGTTGGTGAGTGACATGGGAGTCAGGCATGACTATCCCCTCCCGTGATGCACACCTCACAAGTGGCACATGCATGACTAACATCCTCCTGTCTTTTCCCTTCAAGGTGACTCTGCATATGAACTGGGACCCCATCTCATGACCCCATCTCATGCCAGCTCACATTATGCATCTTTGCACGTTAAACACACACATTAATCATGGCACAATGAGAATGCATGCATGCACACCACTGTGGTCCCTAGCACACACACCCCACATCCTCATCAAATTGGATTGGCACCAGTCCACCATGCAAGACTGGTGAGCAGTAACGCCACGTCAAGGCTCCAATTATGTCACTGTACATTCATACACCATTCACACGGACCTGGGAATCACTTCTCCCTGGTCCTGGGGAACCCTTCTCCACCCAAATTGAGGATGACACCCCTTTTCCAGCAGGAATGTCACCCCCACATTCAAACATCATTCACAACCCAAAATATGCCAAAAATGTCAGCAAAACAAAAAAAAAAATGCAGAGAAAAAAAAAAAAGCAGAGAACAAAAATAAAAATGGTTTCAAACCAAAAAAAGGGGGAAAAAAAATTAATGCCCTCTGCGTGAGCCACGCCTGGGGCGCCCCCGGCCACGGCCCCGGACCCTCAGGGGAGACGCATGGGGGAGGGGAAAAGCCGGGGAAGGAGGAGCAGCCCCTGAGATCTGCCCACCTGGTGGCCTGCCCTCCAAGGCCACGGCTATTCTGTCCAGGGCAGCACCAAGTGTTGCCGTGTTGCCCTGGATAGCCTGGGTAAGGGCCCTCACATCCTGCCCAACGCCTGCTGCTGTAGTTTGCAGGTCATTTAGGCAGGTTGTGGAGGCCCGGGAGTGGGAGTCCAGGTTACCCAGCCTATCGTTGATGGAGGACAGGCTCTGATCCACCCGCCCCATAGTCTGGCAGAGCTGTCTCAGAAGGCGGGTCTGGGTGGCCAGGTTCCTTCTCAGACAGGCGGGCAGGAGATTGGGCGCCCCCCTGGTGCTCTGGGATGACCTCCTGGCTCCAGCTGATGGTTGTGGCCGGGGAGAAGGGGAGGCCCTTGTGAGGGGAGCCATGTTGGGGGAGGAGGGGGGGGGGCTCACCCTTAGGGAGGGCAGGCTTCTTGCAGCCAGAGGGGAAGAGTCCGCAGAAACCAAACGTCCAGTGCCTGCCATGGACTCCTCCTCCTCCTCATGATTCTCCTCCTCCTCATGATCGTCCTCCGCATGATCATCCTCCTCCTCTTGTTCCTCCTCCGCGGACTCTGGCCTTGTTGGGGGGGCCTCATTAGGCTGCTGTCCTGGCGTTGGAGCGGTCAGGCCAGATGGCCCTGCACCCTCCTGCACAGCTGTGGATGACACAAACCATTCACAGGTTGGAGGATCCACACACTTGCCACATATTCCCTTTCACCCCCTCCCCCACACATGCTACACACCTGAGAGAAATAAAAACCTTACCTGGCACCGCGGGGACCGGACTTGTGTCAAAGCCTGGCAGGCCCTCCACTTCATGCCGGTGAAAGGTCAGGGCCACCACACGCTCCGTCGCTGTAAATCTAATCCGGCATGGTGGGCCCCCTCCTGTGCCCCTGGCATGGGCATTTATTGCGGCCAGTTTTTTTTTCACCTCACGCCGGAGGTCATTTATTTTCTTTTCAATCCCAGAGCGGGTCCGTGTCTCCCCCTCCCCCGATGAATTGACCTGCTCCGTGATCATATCCAATATCTCCCTCCTCCTGGCCGGGGTGGTGGTGGCACTCTGCGGGCCGTGGAGAAAACGCCCATAGTCGCTAATGGCCCGGGCAAGAATTCTTTTTTCCCCCACTGTAAAATTCAGCTTTCTTTTTCTCTCTGTCATACTTCCAAACAAACTCACTAGCAGTCACCAAAAATCTGTCACAAATACAAGCACAACCAATCAGACAAGAACACACACAAAGAGAAAAAGAACACCCAAAAATCACACTAGCACTCAGCAAGAAACAGACACAAAAAAATCAGATGAAAAAATAAAGCAAGAAAACAAACGCTCAGAAATATATCAATCAAACAAACAGTCTCAAACACTTATCAAAACTCACTTTCACAAAAATACCAACAAGCACTTGATCACACAGAACACTAATCTGACAACTACAAAACACACTGCAACGAACAACAGAGCAAAAGCACTTGATTCAATGGGAAGGGACACAAAGGGATGTACTTTTGCAATGGAAGTGCGTTTGTCTCTGTCTATTTATGCTGTCTGCGTAGTTCACAACGTTGCCCTAGTCCATTTCCAATTTCACTGATTGCGCCGCTCCCGAGTTGTGAGCATGCGCACAACGGAGCTGACATGGTTTCCTTCACGCGCGCATGCGCGAGTCGGCCGGCCCTTCATTTGCATGGGGTCACGGCTCATTTCAATGTAACACGCCCACGTCCCTCCCAATTTGTATTACTCCTCCTTACGCCTCAGGAAAAAACCTTACGCTTGCGCAATTTCTTGCGCAAAAGCTACGTGAATCGCGGGATTACGCGGCTAGATTGCGCAAGTCTAACGGAAAAGTGGTGCGCTACGCCGGTCCAATAATGCGCCGATCTACGTGAATCTGGGCCATAGTCTTCAAAAAAAATCTGCAATTTTATTTTATTTTATATTATTATTATTATTATTATTATTGTTATTGTTATTATTATTATTATTATTATATTTAGGGCTCCACAAAACATATAATAAAATAAAATTGCAGATTTTTTTTAAGACTATATATATATATATATCTGCAATTTTATTTTATTTTATATTATTATTATATTATTATTATTATTAATATTATTATTAATAATATTAATATTATTATTATTGTTATTAAATTTAATAGAGTTAAAAAAATAGTTGAAAAGTTTTGTAGAGCCCTCATATACTGTATATATAATCCGGTAGCTGCCACTGCGCACATATCCAATCTGAGACAACGGGCGCCGGGTGCTCAGCAAAGCATGAATTCCATATAATCCACAATACAGAGCGGCGATCGCGGGTCCTGAAAGGTGAACGGCGCGCTGATGAAGTTTTATTTTGAAGTTTTGATGAAGTACAAACGGTTCCTGGGGAAGACGAGCCCGCCCCCCATCCAAATGTCAACACAAAACTTCATTACTGTGCGTTCACCTTTCAGGACCCCGCGAGTGCCGCTCTAAGTTTTGGATTATCTATCTGTCTATCTATTTATCTATCTTTATATTAAATAAATTGGCTTTATTACTATTATTATTTATATTACATTTTTATGTTTATTTATATTTATATATATATATATATATATATATATATACAGTGTATATATATATATATATATATATATATATATATATATATATATATATATATACATACAGTATATATATTATATATTCTGTATATATCTAAATAAACATAAAAATGTATATGTAACATATTTTATGTAATTTTAATTTTATTTTTATGTTTTTTTTTTGTATATATATATATATATATATATATATATATATATATATATATATATATATATATATATATATATATATATATATATATTTATATACTGTATATATCTAAAATTATATTCTATGTAATTTTTTTTTTTTTTGTGGCTGACTGTTTCATTAAAACCTTTGCAAAGTCTTTTCATTATAGGCTAACAAATGCAAAAATAATATACATGTTTGCATTTGTTAGCCTATAATGATAAGACAGAGCAAAGGTTTTAATGAAACAGTCAGCCAAAAAAAAAAAAAAAGTAAAGAAAGACAAAAAAAAAAAAAAAATATATATAAAATATATTTCCTTTTTTTAATTTTATTTAGATATATACAGCATATAAACAGTAAATAAACATAAAAATAAAATAACAAATAAAATAAAAATAAAAGCAAAGCTAAATTTTTAACCACTTCCAGACCGCACTTTTACTGTGGCAAGGTTGCCTGGCTGTGCAAGAGGACGTACCTGTACACCGATTTGTGCAGTAGCCTCTGGGGGGGGGGGGGCGCGCTGATTGGACAGATGGGGAGCCAATCAGCGGGTCCAGCAGATGCAACGTCCACCGGCCACCATTATTCCCCCAGAGAGGCAGAACGCCGATCATACAGGGCAGAACCTAGAGATCTTGTGTTCCTGCTAGGCAGAAACACGGATCTCTGTCTTCATTCAGTCAGTCCACCTCCCCCCCCCCACAGTTATCAAGCACCCCCTAGGGACACACTTAACCCTTTGATCGCCCTTGGTGTTAACCCCCTTCCCCTGCCAGTGTCATTAGTACAGTGACAGTGCATATTTTTAGCACTGATCACTGTATTAGTGTCACTGGTCCCCAAAAAAGTTTCAAAGGGTGTCAAGTGTCCAATTTGTCTGCCACAATGTCGCGATCCTACTCAAAATCACTAATCGAGGAAATTAAAATCCCCCCCCCCCCCCATGTTGCTGTGTTGTATGTTTTGTATTTTTTTATTAAAGGGAAAGGTTGGGCAGTTTTATTAAAGGGAAAGGTTTTAAGCTGCTATCCTTTGGTGATTGGTTGGAAAGGGGAGTTCCCGTTTCTTAGGTCGCTGGAAGAGAAGGTGATAAATATATGAACGTATTATTGGAAATTCTGTTGACATTCGTATAGATTTAATCAGGGCGGCCATCACAAATTTTGGGGCCCCTTACACGGCTTTAGGCAGGGCCCCCCCTGGAGCAGAGAACCGTAGGTGGCCCTCCTCTCTCCTCCCGCAAGATGATTAGCTGGGGGGGGGGGGATCGTGGTATTGAACATAACAAAGTCAAGTCAAGTCTCCTCTTCTCTCTCCTGCCGCAAGTTGCTAGTCAGACGAAAAAAAGAAAGAAAACAAAATGTAAAAAAAATATATAATTTAAAAAAAAGGGGGGGGGGCGGGCCCCTGCCACAAGTTTCTAAAGGTTGGGGGGTCAGACAATTTTTTTTTTATTTTTTTTTTAACATTATAATTTTTTTTTAAACAGGGGCGGGCCCCTACTGCAAGTTTCTAAAGGTGGGGGTCAGAAGAAAAAAAAACACGGGGGGGGGGGTCCGGGCCCCTGGGGACCATCTGGCCCCTTACAGGTGTAATGCCTGTACCCCCCTAATGGCCGCCCTGGATTTAGTCTTTGGTTATTAGCCAAGTAATGGTTGTACTTTATCTATACTGTTAATCTTTTTTTTACATTATTGTTATATTGATACGAATTTGTCTTTGCCTGATAAAATAAGATAAAATATTTATAAGAAAAAAAAACAAGGCTAATCGCCGCCGTTACTAGTAAAAAATTTAAATAAATAAAAATTCCATAAAAATATTCATCATTTGTAGACTTTTGCACAAGCCGATAAATATACACTTATTGGTATTTTTTTTTTTTTTTAACAAAAATAGCGGAATACATATTGGCCTAAATTTATAAGGAAATATTTTGTTTCAATTTTTTTTTTATTGGATATGTTTTGTAGCAGTAAAAAAAAAAAAAATATTGGGCCAGATTCAGGGAGAGCCATTACGCCTGTGTAACTGGTGTTAGACTGGAGTAATTTCAAATTACGCGCGTTTTCTAGCTAGTCGAAAACCTCAAACCATGAATAGACGGCTGCGGGTTTCAATTCGACTGGATTACGCGTTCGTACGCCTTCGGATCTACGCTGCAATAAAATTGCGGCCGCTGGGTGGACTTCCCGTCGTTTTCCGCGTCGGGGTATGCAAATGAGCTTTTGCCGCCGATCCCCGAAATTACGATCTTCAATCGCAATCTCTTACGGCACCTTTAGTCATCTTTTATTTGCGTAACACTTTACCAGCTTTTTGCTGCTCTAATATTAGACAGCCCATGTTAAGTATGGCCGTCGTTCCCGCGTCGAATTTCTACGTTTTCCGACGTCTTTTATTATTTTTAACGTAAGTCGTCCGGGAATAGGAATGTTCGTAAACGCCGCTACTCAAACAACGAATGACGTAACGACGTGATTTCGCGCAATGCGCGGCGGGAAATTTCTGAACGGAGCATGTGCAGTTCGATCGCCGCGGGGACGCGCTTAATTTAAATGCTTCACGCCCCCCAATCGCGTATTTAGATTATGTGGCGAGAAATAGACTACGCCGCCGTATCGTACGGGCAAAAATCTACCAGGATTCGGTGTAGAGTCTGGTGAAATACGGCAGCGTAGAGTATTTGGATTACGCAGCGGAATATTAAGTGTATGTGAATCTACCCCATTGTTTTGTTTTTTGTTTTTTTAAATTATTGCTCGCTTTTTTATGTTTATAAAATTCAAAATGGAGAGGTGATCAATCGGCCCTAAAAGAAAGTTTTATTTGTGGAGAAAAAACATAAATTTTGTTTGGACACAACGTCACACGCGATCGCGCAGTTATCAGTTAATGAACGCAGTGCCGTTTAATGAAGGAGGGGTAAAACTTTTCCGGGGTTAAGGTGGTTAATGAAATAAATAAAATAATAATAAATAATAGATAAATAAAATGCAATTTCTTTTTATAATTAATAATAATAATTTTTTTTTTTTTTTTTAAACTGTATAGAATTGATTCTTTCCCACTGTAGCTCTCCTAAGGAGGCACTCCGCACTGTAATTAGTTTCTCTCCCAGTTTTTGTACTGGTTATCTGCCACTTTCTCCCAGCTCAGCACTATCCCCCCGCCCCCCGTCCCCGTCTCGTACTTATCATTATCACTGAGGAGCGTACAGGAAATCCTGGTGGACAGGAAGTGTGCGGATCTTTCACAAAGGTGTCTCCCACGACCATCACAGGAAGTCCACCATCAATGGCTCCGATCGTTCTTCATTCTTCACTTCAGCTCATCGTGATGATCTGTGTTTACAGCCCACTAAATCCTTCACTCCTCGCTCTCCGCTCATCTCCAGGCCGGAGACGTCCCCCCCCCCCTCAAATAGAACTTTCTTTTGGTGGTATTTGATCCTTTCTGCGGCTGTTTTATTTGTATTCCTGTGTCCCTCCTGTCTTGATGGCCTCTCCGGGGTGTTCAGGGGAGAAGTCAGTCGGCCACCAGTCGCGGACTGCCCGCAGCTCCTCAGGACCGGCGCTAGAGTCCTACTGCTACCGGGTGTGGACCCTCACAACTGACCCTCCTGTGTCCCTCCTGCCTTGGTGGCCTCTCTGGGGTGTGCAGGGGAGAAGTCAGTCAGCCGCGATCCCGGGAAAGGGCCCAAGGCCGGCCGTCGCGGACTAGGCCGAAGCCGCGGCCTCGCCTTAAAAAACCCTGCCGCAGCTCCTCAGGACCTGCACTAGAGTCCTCCTGCTACTGGGTCACGGGGTGCGAACCCTCATAACTGACCCTTTTGTGTCCCCTCGGCTTGATAGCCTCCCTGGAGTGTGCAGGGGAGAAGTCAGTCGGCCACGATTCTGGGAAAGGGCCCCAAGGCGGGCCGTCGCAGACTAGGCCGAAGCAGCAGCCTCACCTTAGAAAACCCTGCTGCAGCTCCTCAGGACCGGCTACCGGGTGTGGACCCTCACAACTGTGTCCCTCCTGCCTTGGTGGACTCTTCGGGGTGTGCAGGGGAGAAGTCAGTCAACCACGATCCCAGGAAAGGGCTGCGAGGACCGCCGTCGCAGACTAGGCCGAAACCGAGACCTTGCCTTAAAAAATCCTTCCCGCAGCTCCTCAGGACCGGCACTAGAGTCCTCCTGCTACCGGGTGCGAACCCTCACAACTGACCCTCCTGTGTGCCTCCTGCCTTGGTGGCCTCTCCATGGTGTGTAGGGGAGAAGTCAATCGACTGCGATTCCGGGAAAGGGCCCAGAGGCCGGAAGTTGCAGACTAGGCTGAAGCCGCGGCCTCGCCTAAAAATTCCTGCTCGCAGCTCCACACGACCGGCGCTAGAGTCCTCCTGCTACCGGGTGCGGACCCTCACAACTGACCCTCCGGTGTCCCTCCTTCCCTGGTGGCCTCTCCAGGGTGTGCTGGGGAGAAGTCAATCTGCCGAAATCCTGGGAAAAGGCTGCAAGGCCGTACGCGGACTAGGCCGAAGCCATGGCCTTGCCTAGAAAATCCTGCTCTCAGCTCCTCAGGACCGGTGCTAGAGTCCTCCTGCGACCGGGTGCGGACCCTCACAACTGACCCTCCTGTGTGCCTCCTGCCTTGGTGGCCTCTCCGGGGTGTGCAGGGGAGAAGTCAGTCGGCCGTGATCCCGGGAAAGGGCTGCGAGGACGGCCACCGTAGACTAGGCTGAAGCCACGGCCTCACCTAAAAACTCCTACCCGCAGCTCCTCAGGACCGGCGTGGTGTCCATATTTTTTTTTTTTTTATGGGTATCATTGTTCTCGGTATCGTGTTGACAATTGTCACACAATGTCACCCTTTGCGTGCACTGCGGCCGCAGACCCCTCCCCTTTATGCAGAACATGATGTCATCTTAGAACCAGGCTACGAGTGACTTTGTGTTTATTAGCGGCACGGAGAGCTGACAATCGCCCTGCTGGGAATCGCCTGTCTCCGAGGTGGGCCACAGAACAATGGAAGGAAAGTCACGCTCTTTGTTTCTAGGCTCGCGCTCGTCCTGACTTCAAAGGCCACAGAACGCCACAAGGAGGAGAGGCGGGCCGCGGCCTTCAGTAAGAGATACCGGCCCGAGCAGCTGAATACTTTCCATCCACATAATCCGGATTATAATTAGGTTACGGCCCAGCTGCGGCAAATGTCACAGACACCCCGGCCTCCGCATGGCGTCCAGAACTGAACAAACAAGGGATGTACAAAGTATTCAATGATGGAAATAGACGGGATAGCTCATGAATGGAGCTAAAAGGAGATTAAATAAGATTACTACTCCAAACGCTCTTCTATTTCATAATACTAAGAAATCAGCTGCACTTTTCAGTCTGCAGCCCCCCGAAAAGCTTCAACTTGATTCCCTTCCCATCACTCTGTGTAGTGCACCTTCCAAAGGTCCCAACCCCCTGCTTAGAAGTCTGCACAGAGCTTGAGACTGAATTGCAAGCATCCTGTGAAAAAGGGGTTCCGCCTTTGTAAATTGGGGCTGGCAGGGAGCAATGTAATGGGGGGCTTCAGTGTGGAGATGTAAAGGGGGGGGGGTTGTGTGTGACAATGTAAAGGGGGGCTACAGTGTGGAGATGTAAAGGAGTCTATGTGTGACCTCGGTGGTAGCATGGCTTCTACACAAGACACTGACTGAGTGAGCAGAGAGGAGGTGGAGCATGGCGACGACCATGTAGGTACAAGGGGAGGGGAGTCATTGTAAGTGTGGTTATCACTGATTGTTAAGAACGCCAGCGGGTGCCGTTTACTTAACAACCAGTGAAGACCAGAGCTGGCACCCGCCAACATCCTTAACAACCAGTGAATTCCAGAGCTGGCACCCGCCAGCTTCCTTAACAACCAGTGAATACCAGAGCTGGCACCCGCCAACTTCCTTAGCAACCAGTGAATACCAGAGCTGGCACCCACCAGCATCCTTAACAACTAGTGAATACCAGAGCCGACACCCACCGGCATCCTTAACAACCAGTGAAGAGCAGAGACGGCACCCATAAAAATCGGCTATACACCTCTGATGTGTTGCACTAAATTTTAACACTATGCGTTTAAAACGTGCCATTCGTTTTTGAAAATGCATAGCACGTTTAACAAGCAATTCAGTGTGAGAGCAGCCTAATGCACACCGGGTGATGAGGGGGTGACCAGGTACATCTGGCATTCGCTGTGTGCAGCCTATAGTGGCAATATATAGTGGGGTGTGTAGGTGGTAACATAAAGAGGGGGGGGGGGGGGGTTGGGAGACATCCAACCATCAAGACATCCTGAAATTTGCATAACCCCTCCCAAGAGCCAGCCCACTATTTGCATCATGACTGGGGGCTCTTGAGTGGAGCAATGAGACAGGGAGTTGTGATGTTTTAAAGAAGAACCCTACCGGCCCCTCCCGCCGGGCATTATCTGCCTGTATTGCATAAAGACACCCAGTGATGATGTCACTGGGTTTAAATCTTGGAGGGGGAGGAACCAGGCAAGGTCAGATATATGCAGAATAAACTTCAACTTGACCCATTTCTATCGAATTAATCCAACAAGTCCAAAAAGAACGTTTTTTTTGCAAAGCAATGAAAGTGTCTTTACACACCAGAAACACCACTTTCCACGCACCAGCGACCTGACACCGCATGGGTCCGATCACTGCGTAACTCTGATTGCACTCAACAATAGCCGTAATGATGCCGCTAATGACCGACTAATCTGTCAGTTAGCATTTGGAGAATGCGCGTAGCAGTGCGCCGTGTGTTTGCTAAGTTACCTGGAGATCGGGTAATGAGTCAGAGTCATAATCGCATCTCGACGTTGGAGGGAAAAAATGTCAGCTTTTCTTATCCCGGGGTTTTTTCTGTAACAATGGCAACAGTAACAATTCAAGATGTGATGCTGGGCGATCATTGGAAGGAAAAAAAAATCCTAATTGAACTACTTATGGTACATTAAAGTGCAGCACGGGAATTGTCTATTGAGAGAAACTGAGGGGGATCCGGCCGACCTGCTGAGTGGCGTCCCGCTGCTCCATCTGCTTAGTCCTATCAGATGGTAATATTTTTTTTTTAACAGCAGTGAATACCAGAGCCAGCATCCTCCAGCGTCCTTAACGACCAGTGAAGATCAGAGACGGCACCCGCCGGCACCCTTAACAACCAGTGAAGAGCAGAAAAGGCACCCGCCGACCCCCTTAACAACCAGTGAAGAGCAGAGACGGCACCCGCCGTCACCATTAACAACCAGTGAAGAGCAGAGACGGCACCGTCGGCACCCTTAACAACCAGTAAAGAGCAGAGACAGCACCCGCCGGCACCCTTAACAACCAGTGAAGAGCAGAGACGGCACCCTTAACAACCAGTGAAGAGCAGAGATGGCACCCACCGGCACCCTTAACAACCAGTGAAGAGCAGAGACGGCACCCGCCGACACCCTTAACAACCAGTGAAGAGCAGAGACGGCACCCGTCAGCACCCTTAACAACCAGTGAAGAGCAGAGACGGCACCCACCAGCACCCTTAACAACCAGTGAAGAGCAGAGACGGCACCCACCGGCACCCACCGGCACCCTTAACAACCAGTGAAGGGCAGAGACGGCACCCGCCGAAACCCCTGAAAGCCTCGTACACACGATCAGTCCATCCGATGAGAACGGTCTGAAGGACCGTTGTCATAGGTTAACCAATGAAGCTGACTGATGGTCTGATGTGCCTACACACCATCAGTTAAAAAAACGATCGTATCAGAACGCGGTGACGTAAAACACAACAACGTGCTGAAAAAAATGTTCAATGCTTCCAAGCATGCGTCGACTTGATTCTGAGCATGCATAGATTTTTAACCGATGGTCGTGCCTACTAACAATCGGTTTTGACCTATCGGTTAGGAATCCATCGGTTAATTTTAAAGCAAGTTGGCTTTTTTTAATCCAGTGTGCAGTGTGTTTGGGGCCATTGTCCTGCTGGAAGGTGAACCTCTGTCCTCGCCTCAAATCACACACAGAGTTTTTGGTTTTGCTCAAGACTATCCCTATATTTAGAACCATCCACCTTTCCCTCAACCCTGACCAGTTTCCCAGTCCCGACTGCTGAAAAACATCTCCACAGCATGATGATGCCACCACCATGTTTCACAGTGGGGATGGTGTTCTTTGTGTGATGTGTTGGGTTTGCGCCAGACATAGGGCCAGATTCAGGAAAGGTTACGCTGGCGGATCGAGTGATCCGCCAGCCTAACTGTGGCTTTGAGCCGGCGTTTCTGTTTTCTGTAACCAGAAAACAAGAAACGCCGGGTTGAAGTTCCGATGCGAGCAGCGTAACTGAGTTTCGCCATCGCATCGTTACTTCAACTTAAAAATGGCGCCGGGGGCGTTCCCGCCGATTTACGCTCAAAAAATATGTTAATGAGCGGAAATCGGCAATTCACGATCGAAATCCGGCGCGACGCAATGACGATACGACGGGCCAGATTCAGGAAAGGTTACGCTGGCGGATCGAGTGATCCGCCAGCCTAACTGTGGCTTTGAGCCGGCGTTTCTGTTTTCTGTAACCAGAAAACAAGAAACGCCGGGTTGAAGTTCCGATGCGAGCAGCGTAACTGAGTTTCGCCATCGCATCGTTACTTCAACTTAAAAATGGCGCCGGGGGCGTTCCCGCCGATTTACGCTCAAAAAATATGTTAATGAGCGGAAATCGGCAATTCACGATCGAAATCCGGCGCGACGCAATGACGATACGACGTTTCCGGACGGGATACGCGGCGCATAGATATACCTACATGGGGTTGGAGTATCCTATGTTAGGTATAGGCGTCGTCATCGCGTCGGAAAAAAAAAAAAAAAACGTCGCTTGCGTAAAACGGTCATGAATGGGAATGTGACGTCATTGACGTTCATTCACAGATTTTGGAGCATGCGCACGGGGATGTTTTGACACTCGACGCATGCGCAGTACGTTGGCGGCGGGATCGCGCGTAGTTAGCATACTACACGCCCCGTACCCGCTACATTTGAATTCCGCCGGCTCATTTGCGATGCGCTGCCGCAACTTTAGGAGCAAGTGCTTCGTGAATGACAGCACTTGCTCCTAAAATTACGGCAGCGCAACGCAAATGAGATGCGTTACTCCAGAGCAAAGATGCTCTGGAATACGTGAATCTGGCCCGACGTTTCCGGACGGGATACGCGGCGCATAGATATACCTACATGGGGTTGGAGTATCCTATGTTAGGTATAGGCGTCGTCATCGCGTCGGAAAAAAAAAAAAAAAACGTCGCTTGCGTAAAACGGTCATGAATGGGAATGTGACGTCATTGACGTTCATTCACAGATTTTGGAGCATGCGCACGGGGATGTTTTGACACTCGACGCATGCGCAGTACGTTGGCGGCGGGATCGCGCGTAGTTAGCATACTACACGCCCCGTACCCGCTACATTTGAATTCCGCCGGCTCATTTGCGATGCGCTGCCGCAACTTTAGGAGCAAGTGCTTCGTGAATGACAGCACTTGCTCCTAAAATTACGGCAGCGCAACGCAAATGAGATGCGTTACTCCAGAGCAAAGATGCTCTGGAATACGTGAATCTGGCCCGACGTTTCCGGACGGGATACGCGGCGCATAGATATACCTACATGGGGTTGGAGTATCCTATGTTAGGTATAGGCGTCGTCATCGCGTCGGAAAAAAAAAAAAAAACGTCGCTTGCGTAAAACGGTCATGAATAGGAATGTGACGTCATTGACGTTCATTCACAGATTTTGGAGCATGCGCACGGGGATGTTTTGACACTCGACGCATGCGCAGTACGTTGGCGGCGGGATCGCGCGTAGTTAGCATACTACACGCCCCGTACCCGCTACATTTGAATTCCGCCGGCTCATTTGCGATGCGCTGCCCCAACTTTAGGAGCAAGTGCTTCGTGAATGACAGCACTTGCTCCTAAAATTACGGCAGCGCAACGCAAATGAGATGCGTTACTCCAGAGCAAAGATGCTCTGGAATACGTGAATCTGGCCCATAGTGTTTTCTTTGATGGCCAAAAAGAAAATTTTTAGTCTCATCGGACCAGAGCCCCTTCCTCCATACATTTTGGGAGTCTCCCACATGCCTTTTCACAAACTCAAAACGCGCCATTCTGTTTTTTGCTGAAAGTCTTTCTTCTGACCACTCTGCCATAAAGCCCAACTCTATAGAGCGTACGGCTTATTGTCCCCCTATTTACAGATACTCCTGTCTCTGCTGTGGAACTCTGCAGCTCCTCCAGGGTTACCTTACCTGTGCTCCTCTCTGATTAATGCCCTCCTTGCCTGGCCTGTAAGTTCAGGTGTGCCGTCGTCTCTTGGCAGGTTTGCTGTTGTGCCGTGTTCTTTTCATTTGGTTTTGATAGATTTGATGGGGTTCCTAGGGATCATCAAAGATTTGGATATTTTTTTAAAACCCGAACCCTGACTTGTACTTCTCAACAACATTGTCCCTTCCTTGTTTGGAGAGTTCCTTGGTCTTCATGACCGTGTTTGGTTAGTGGTGCCTCTTGCTTAGGTGTTGGGGCCTTTCAGGAAGGTGTGTCTATGTAATGACAGGTCATGTGACATTTAGATTGCTCAAAGGTGGACATCATTTCACTAATTATGTGAAGGGAATTGGTGGCACCAGAGCTTTTTATGGGCTTCATAACAAAGGGGGTGAATACTTACAATTAAGTGTTGGCTTTGGGTGGAGCTTGTATCCCGGATGAGCCCCCAAATGTAGCGCACCCTTAAGTGTTGGCTTTGGGTGGAGCTTGTATCCCGGATGAGCCCCCAAATGTAGCGCACCCTTAAGTGTTGGCTTTGGGTGGAGCTTGTATCCCGGACAAGCCCCCAAATGTAGCGCACCCTTCAGTGTTGGCTTTTGGTGGAGCTGGTATCCCGGACGAGCCCCCAATTGTAGCGCACCCTTCAGTGTTGCCTTTTATAAGCGCTGGTGGCATCCTTGAAATACCATGACATGGCGAACTCAACAATTGTAAATTATGGGCAAGCACACAGAGCAACAGTTACAAGTGGAATCACAGTATTTACATATTAACATTTGTAACATGACGGTTATCTTTGCCGTCTCCTTTAGCTATCCTTGGTGGTACCTTTGTCCTGGCAGAAGCTGTAACTTTGTGGCCGTAAGCAGACTTTAACTATATTGTACGTGTATGGTTAGTCCGGGAACGTCTGTCACAATAAAGTATCTCTGCCCATTCATGGTTTGGCTTCTGGGAGTCAGGCTGACAGCGAGTGTCTTTCATGTGCGTTGATCCGCAGCGGGGCAGGAGGGAGAGATGGAGAGCGCGATTGTGGGCTTGGAATGCCCACCTGATGTCCTGGCTCAGATCCTCGTCCTCCCAAATCTCTGGAGCTATTTGTGAGCTGTCACAGCTGATCACGGCACTGGCTCTACACAATCAGCCCGGCAGCGAGGCCAGCTCAATAGGCGTAATTACAGAGGCATGCCACCGCCAGAGCCCTCTGAGACCTCCAATCACACGCCGGCCAGAAATCGCCGGGCGCTCAGCGGCGGAATTGCTGTGCAGCGGCTGGAAAGAACGTGTTTTTTTTTTTAAATGTACCCTTCCGCAGTCCGATCGCTGAGAAATAACGTGAAAGAAGATCTATGGCGTGCAATGAGGGCGCTGATGGTTTAAAGCCTTTGCGATAAAATAAAAGTTATTTCAAAGTCCAGAGCCCATGAGTGGAAAATGTTCAAACTCTTCAGCCTCGTACACACGCTCGATTTTCTCGCCAAGAACCAGCAAGAAAAAAGAGCTTTCTTGCCGAGTTCACCGAGAGTGTGTACGAGGCTTTCAGGTTTCTCGTCTGGAAATCTGGCCAGAATCTCGACGAGAAAAATAGAGAACCTGCTCCCTATTTTCTCGTCAAGATTCTTGTCGGCCTGTTTCCCGACGAGAAACCTGAGAGTGTGTATACTTACCTGTCGCCGTGGAAACCCGCACATTCTCTAAATTACTTTGACGAATGCGCGGTAGCTTCCACGGCATAGGTAGGGTGAAGGAAGATCGCGTCGTACGCGACGACTAGTATGGTAGGATTTTTTCTGTTTTGTCCCCACTGGGGAGATTCGCCCTATTTGTGACCCTTGTCTATGGATCATAAAATTGTAGGAATTTCAGTTGTCACTAGAACAGGAAGTGAGGGGAACCTTCCAAGGGGGACAATTACCCCACTGGAAGATTTAATTGAAAGTCCCTTCCAATGGGGCCAACTACCCTATCAGAAGATTCCATTGTAAGTCCCTTCCAATGGGGACAACTACCCCTTTGGGAGATTTCATTGAAAGTCCCTTTCAATGGGGGCAACTACCCCACTGGAAGATTTTATTGAAAATCCCCTTCCAAAGGGGACAACTACCCCACTGTAAGATTGCATTGCAAGTCCCTTCCAAAGGGGACAACTACCCCACTGGAAGATTGCATTGCAAGTCCCTTTCAGTGGGGACAATTGCCCCATTGGAAGATTTTATCAAAAGTTCCTTCCAATGGGGCAAACTACCCCACTGGAAGATTTAATTGAAAGTCCCTTTCAATGGGGGCAACTACCTCGTTGGAAGATGTTATCAAAAGTCCCTTCCAATGGGTCAAACTACCCCACTGGAAGATTTAATTGAAAATCCCTTTCCAATGGGGACAACTACCCCACTTGAAGATTCCATTGGAAGTCCCTTTCAGTGGGGACAATTGCCCCATTGGAAGATTCCATTGGAAGTCCCTTGCAATGGGGCCAACTACCCTATTGTAAGATTCCATTGGAAGTCCCTTCCAATGGGGACAACTACCCTATTGGAAGTTTTCTTTGAAAGTCCCTTTCAATGGGGGCAACTACCCCATTGGAAGATGTTATCAAAAGTCCCTTTTTTAATGGCGTCAACTACCCTACTGGAAGATTTAATTGAAAGCCCCTTCCGACATGACAATGAACGCACAAATATAGGGCAGTAGTCAGCGGATCTCACTATCTGCTGCGCCTACTACGCAGACTCACGCCCTTTATTCCCAAGAAAGACATAGCGGTCGTGGTGGGAGCGATTGTAAACTCCAGACTGGACTATGCAAATGCCCTTTACCTCGGACTCCCCAAGTACCAAATCGCTCGTCTTCAAGTCGTTCAAAATACGGCCGCCAGACTTGTGACTGGGAAAAAACCCTGGGAATCAATCTCACCTTCACTGAGATCCCTTCACTGGTTACCAGTAAAAGACAGAATCACCTTTAAAGCTCTCTGTCTAACGCATAGATGTATCCATGGGAATGCTCCCCATTATCTATGCGAAAAATTAAAAGTTCACAATCCCAATCGTATTCTACGATCCACCAATCAAAATCGGCTTCAGATACCGAAAGCCAGATACAAGTCCAAAGGAGACAGGAGATTCGCTGTCCAAGGTCCCAGACTATGGAACACCTTACCAGCCAGCATTCGACTGGAGGAGAACTACTTAGTCTTCAGGAGAAAGATTAAGACTCATCTCTTTTGATCTCAAAGGAGACAGGAACAACAAGCGCCCAGAGGCGATTTACTTCGCATGTGCTGCGCTATATAAGTTCTTCATTCATTCATTCATTCATTCAATTGGGACAATTACCCCAATGGAAGTTTTTTTTTGAAAGTCACTTCCACTGGAGCCAACTGCCCTATTGGAAGATTCCATTGGAAGTCATTTTTAAATAGGACAACTACCCCAATGGAAGTTTTTTTTCGAAAGTCATTTCCAATAGGGCCAACTGGCCTTTTGGAAGATTTAATTGAAAGTCCCTTTGCAATTGGGCCAACTACCCCACTGGAAGATTCCATTATAAGTCCCTTTCAATTGGGACAACTACCCCAATGGAAGTTTTTTTTCGAAAGTCACTTCCAATGGGGCCAACTGCCCTATTGGAAGATTCCATTGGAAGTCCCTTTTAGTGGAGACAATTACCCCACTGGAAGATTTAATTGAAAGCCCCCTCCAATGGGGACAACTACCCCATTGGAAGATTCCACTGGAATTCCCTTCCAATGGGTACAACTACCCCATTGCAAGAATCTTCCAATGGGGACTAAGTACTACAACTGTTCTGGTGACAACTACCAAGAGTAGGAAATCCTCTTGCATTGGAGACATTTCCTCTCATTTCCCCGTTGTGTCTCTGGGACAGGAAATGAAGTGAGATCTCGCTAATGGGTCACATTGTTTATTCACTTTAATGGCGGCCTTAAGGCAATGTATGTTATTGAGCGATTTAACGTGCTTTAATGCACATACATTAAGCACCTAAACAATGTAAATGGGCCCACAAATAGAAGGAGCTTCCTAATACAACACTTATCAAATGCGTGTTAAAGTGCATTTAGCGGGCGCGTGTTAGCGTAGAGCACCAATGTATATAGATCCCGATTGCCTGGCCAACTCAACTCATCTCTAATAATTAAATCGGCTGAAAGACCACATTTTTTCCAGATGTGAGAAGTAGATAAGTGATCTGAGGGGGGATTGTCTTGACATTTGTGACTCGTTTGGCGGTTTTATATCTCTGGGCCGCGTCTCCCATCTGCCTCGTTTACCCTTTACAAAATGTCACAGGACAGCCAGGCCTCCAGATAAGAGGTATCGGTGGCAGCAGACAGGTCTGCTCCTTCCAGCCAAGTCCCTGCCAGATTTAGCTGGCACCGGTCACGCATTATTGAGCTGATCGGCAGCGCGCCACCAGCCAATTATACCATCTCATGTCAGTTGCAGGCAGGTGTGGGTCTAATGACAATATCCATCACTGCTTGTATAGGAGGAGACGTAGATAAGAATTTGGGTTCACTCTAGGGGGGGGGGGGGCATCAGACCTGGTCCTGTTTCCAGATAAATGCTCTTGGCAGCTGCTGGGCTGCGACAAAACCTTCCTGTTTGCTGAGGATCTGAATCTGGAAATCTTTGGATTTCTACACCGGACTGAAACATTATATAATGCTGCACTTGGACCTGAAGCGAGGGTGCTAAATAGCGCTTCTGGCATGGACACCTGACACCCTACTCACCCCCCCCCCCCTGTCCCCGCTGTACTTACTGTGGCAGACTCACCCGGGACAGAGGCTTTTGGAGGGGACTGAATGCTAGCCTCTTGCCTTGTATTAATTGGAGATTATTTAGGTGAGCTTAAAGGAGAGAATGAGTGGCAATAGGTCAGCTGGGTGGGCTTAGAGGAGGGGACAGTATGTGGGAGGAGGTCACTTGGGTGGGCTTTGAGGAGGGAAAAGTGGGTGGGAGAAGATCACTTGCGTGGGCTTATAGAAGGAGCAAGTGGGTTGGAAGAGGTCACTTAAGTTAGCTTAAATAAGGAGAGAGTGGGTGGAAGGAGGTCAGCTGGGTGGGCTGAGAGGAGGCGAGAGTGGGTGGGAGGAGGTCGCTTGGGTGGACCTAGAGGAGGGGTGAGTGGGTGGGAGGAGGTCACTTGGGTGGGTCTAGAGGAGAGGGGAGTGGGTGGGAGGAGGTTTGAGTCAGCAGTGGACCAACCCGTACCAGTGTATAGTGTTCTTGTACAATACAGGCTTATTAGCCCTGCACCTTTGAAAGAAGACGTTGAAGCAATGGAGAAACTTGTCTAGAGTTAAGTAGTCTCTTGGAGCCATCAACTACAATGAAGGAGGGGAGAGTGGGTGAGAGGAGGTCACTTGGGTGGGCTTAGAGGAGGGGAGAGTGGATGAGAGGCGGTCACTTGGGTGGGCTTAGACTAGGGGAGAGTGGATGGGAGCAGGTCACTTGGGTGGGCTTAGAGGAGGGGAGAGTGGATAAGAGGAGGTCACCTTGGTGGGCTGAGAGGAGGGGAGAGTGGATGAGAGGAGGTCACTTAAGTGGGCTTAGAGGAGGGGAGAGTGGGTGAGAGGAGGTCACTTGGGTGGGCTTAGAGGAGGGGAGAGTGGATGAGAGGAGGTCACTTAAGTGGGCTTAGAGGAGGGGAGAGTGGATGAGAGGAGGTCACTTGGGTGGGCTTAGAGAAAAGGCGAGTGGGTGGAAAAAGGTCACTTAGGTTGGCCTACCAGAGGGGGGAGTAGGTAAGAGGAGGTCACTTGAGTGGGCTTAGAGGAGGTCACTTTGGTGGGCTTAGAGGAGGGGAGAGTAGGTGGGAGGAGGTCATTTGGGTAAGCTTAGAGGAGGGGAGAGTTGATGGGAAGAGGTCACTTGGGTGGGCTTAGAGGAGGGGAGAGTGGATGAGAGGAGGTCACTTGGGTGGGCTTAGAGGAGGGGAGAGTGGATGAGAGGAGGTCACTTGGGTGGGCTTAGAGGAGGGGAGAGTGGATGAGAGGAGGTCACTTGGGTGGGCTTAGAGGAGGGGAGAGTGTGTGAGAGGTGGTCACTTGGGTGGGCTTAGAGAAGGGGTGAGTGGGTGGAAGAAGGTTACTTGGGACAGCCTACCAAAGGGGGGGGTCAGCAGTGGACCAGCCCGGAATGGTGTATAGTGTTCTTGTACAAAGTAGGGCTATTAACCCTGAATTGCATGTCAAGGAGGCAGGAGTGCAACTACAAGGGGGAGTACCTTAGAAAGAAGACATCACACCAATGGAGGGACTCGCCTAAAGTCAGGTGGTCCCTTGGCCCCATCAAGTACAATGCTGAGCTATAGATTTTGCAGATTTTGTCTATTTCCCAGAGTGCTTTAGTCCTTTCAGAAAGAGAGGCCAGCTTAGTGATCCCCCACACCCTACATGACTGTCCTCTGTCTTCACCATCGCCATCATTTCAAGTTCTGTCTACGAGGGGGTTACTTGTATTATCATTGACTTCTATGAAAAGCCTTGTACACCTCCCCCCTCTTCCAGCTGACAGTTTTTAGGTTGGCGCCTGGAGAGCTGCGGAGTGGGCGAGACTGGCACCGACGTCACTCTCCGCGCCACCTGCAGCAGAAGCGGTGCCAGTGTTTCCATCGAGTGCTAATTAAGATTCAATTTATAGGTGGGAGCGGGCGTTGATCACTTGTGATTATTCTAAGCTCTGCTATAAATATAGAGAGGAGCCGCGGGCATCTGCTGACGTCTGAGCCCGCCGTATTTTAGCTGACAGTGATAAGGAGCCGGTACTGAAATAAAGACATCATTGGTGGAGAGCTGTAACAGGAATGTGCCTCTGTTGTCAGTGATAAAACTATGCAGCAAAAAAAAAAATGCAAAAAGCAGAAGAGTAAAAATAAAAAAATTATAATAAAAAAAAATGATGCCATCAGTCTGAACTCTGTATATTAACAGGAGCCATTTTCAGCACTTTTCTCACAGTTCTTCTAGTAGAAACCTTTGACAATTGTCACATGATTCTCTGTAGTGCGTCCTCGGGGGCGGAGCTTCCAACCTGACTTAAATTCAGGAGGAAATATAAAAATGTACTAAGCAGGCTGGTAGACAAGTTGATGCCAGATTAAACAAAAAAACGAACATTTTGTAAAGAGTAAAATGTTTTAATGTTATGGAATCCTCCTGGAAAAAATTATACAGAATATAGAAATGTTGAAATCACTGTGACTTCTGCTGAGTAATCACTTGGGTGGGCTTAGAGGAGGGAAGAGTAAGCAAGAGGACGTCACTTGGGTAGTCTTATAGGTGGGGAGAGTGGATGGGAGGAGGTAATTTGGGTGGATTTAGAGGAGGGGCAAGTGGGTGGGAGGAGGTAATTTGGGTAAGTTTAGAGGAGGGGAGAGTGGGTGGGAGGAGGGAATTTGGGTGGATTTAGAGGAGGGGGAGAGGGGATGGAACTAGGTCATTTGGGTGGACTTAGAGGAGGGGAGAGTGGATGGGAGGAGGGCATTTGGGTGTACTTAGAGGAGGGGAGAGTGGATGGGAAAAGGTCATTTGATTGGACTTAGAGAAGGGGGAGAGGGGATGGAACTAGGTCATTTGGGTGGACTTAGAGGAGGGGAGAGTGGATGGGAGGAGGTCATTAGGTTGGACTTAGAGGAGGGGAGAGTGGATGAGACGAGGTCATTTGGGTGGATTTAGAGGAGTGGAGAGTAGGTGGGAGGAGGTCATTTGGGTAAGTTTAGAGGAGGGGAGAGTGGATGGGAGGAGTTAATTTGGTTGGACTTAGAGGAGGGGGAAAGTGGGTGGAAAGAGGTTTTTAAGGTGAGCTTACAGGAGGGGAGATGGTGGGGGGAAGTTTTTAGGTTGAGCTTAGAGGAGAGGGAGTGCGTTGTATGGGGGGTTACAAAAATTTAACGAATGTGATATTTTATAAACCAACCTGAATATAACTTCCTAATAAATACGTTCCGCTCAGCAATCGTACGCCTTTTGTTCTAGCGCAGCTCCACCGCTGAGCTCCTCGCCTTTGATATGTAAAGTGAGATGCGTAGACGGGATCAGTAATATCTGTGATGTTTTGTAGTCTATTTACATGACAGCGAGAGACGCTGGGAGCGCGGTGGCCTCAGAAAAATTTCACCGATACAAAATACCGCAGAGGGGAGGGGAGGTGCTTGTACCGAGGAATCCTTTAAAGAGAACCCGTCATAATTCGATTTATGCAAGAATCCGAATATTTTCTCTTGCTGTGCAGGCTTTACGATAAAAAAAAACAAAAAAAAAAAACGTCTGCACTCCAAAGAAAATTGAAGCGTCTGTAACTTTATTCATCTTGACAATAGGAACGGAAAGACCTTCACCGACGCGTTTCGCCCACAAAGACTTGGCTTAACTATTTCACCTCCCCCTTCATGACCAGGCCATTTTTTGGCGATAAGGCACTGCGTTACTTTTAACTGACAATTGCGCGGCCATGCAACGCAATGTATGTAATTGTTCCCCACATATAGAGCTTTATTTAGGTGGTATTTGATCACTGCTGCATTTTTTTTTTTTTTTGCTCTGTAAACAAAAAAAGACGGACAATTTTGAAAAACAAAAAAACATATTTTTTATTTTCTGCTATAATACGTATCTAATAAAAAAAAAAAAAAAAAAATTCTTTATAAATTTAGGCCAATATGTATTCTGCTACATTTAAATCCCAATGCGCGTATATTGATTGTTTTGAGAAAAAAAAATCTGTCTTTTTTTACTAGTAATGGCGGAGATCAGCAACTTATAGCAGGACTGCGATATTTCAGCAGACAATCGGACAGGCCCGGGTGGGCCTAGAGAAGGGGAGAGTAGATAGAAGGAGGTCACTTGGCTAGGCTTAGAAGATGGGAGAGTGGGTGGGAGGGAGTCACCTGGTGGGCTTAGAGGAGGGGAAAGTGGGTGGGAGAAAGTCACTTTGGTGGGCTTAGAGGAGGGGAGAGTGGGTGGGAGGAGGTTACTTGTGTAGGCTTAGAGGACAGGGGAGTGGGTGGGAGGAGGTCACTGGGGTGGGCTCAGAGGAGGGGAATGTGGGTGGGAGGAGGTTACTTGTGTAGGCTTAGAGGACAGGGGAGTGGGTGGGAGGAGGTCACTGGGGTGGGCTTAGAGGAGGGGAATGTGGGTGGGAGGAGGTTACTTGTGTAGGCTTAGAGGACAGGGGAGTGGGTGGAGGAGGTCACTGGGGTGGGCTTAGAGGAGGGGAATGTGGGTGGGAGGAGGTTACTTGTGTAGGTTTAGAGGACAGGGGAGTGGGTGGGAGAAAGTCACTTTGGTGGGCTTAGAGGAGGGGAAAGTGGGTGGGAGGAGGTCACTTGGGTGGGCTTAGAGGACAGGGGAGTGGGTGGGAGAAAGTCGCTTTGGTGGGCTTAGAGGAGGGGAAAGTGGGTGGGAGGAGGTCACTTGGGTGGGCTTAGAGGACACGGGAGTGGGTGGGAGAAAGTCGCTTTGGTGGGCTTAGAGGAGGGGAAAGTGGGTGGGAGGAGGTCACTTGGGTGGGCTTAGAGGACAGGGGAGTGGGTGGGAGAAAGTCAATTGGTAGGTTTAGAGCAGGGGAAAGTGGGTGGGAGGAGGTCACTTGGGTGGGCTTAAAGTAGGGGAGAGTAGATAGAAGAAGGTCACTTGGGTAGGCTTAGAGGAGGGTAATGTGGATGGAAGGAGGGTACTTGTGTAGGCTTAGAGGACAGGGGAGTGGGTGGGAAAAGGTCACTTTGGTGGGCTTAAAGGAGGGGAAATTGGGTGGAAGGAGGTCCCTTGGGTGGGTTTAGAGGAGGGGAAAGTGGGTAAGAGAAGGTCACTTGGGTGGGTTTAGAGATGGGGAGAGTAGATAGAAGGCAGTCACTTGGGTAAGCTTAGAGGATGGGAGAGTGGGTGGAAGGAGGTCCCTTGGGTGGGTTTAGAGGAGGGGGATTGGGTGGTAGGAGGTGACTTTGGTGGGCTTAGAGGAGGGGAAAGTGGGTGGGCTTAGAGGATGGGAGAGTAGGTGGTAGGAGGTCACTTTGGTGGGCTTAGAGACAGGGGATTGGTTGGAAGGAGGTCACTTTGGTGGGCTTAGAGATGGGGGATTGGGTGGAAGGAGGTCACGTTGGTGGTCTTAGAGCAGAGGATTGGGTGGTAGCAGGTCACTTTGGTGGGCTTAGAGACGGGGGATTGGGTGAAAGGAGGTCACTTTGGTGGGCTTAGAGACGGGGGATTGGTTGGAAGGAGGTCACTTTGGTGGGCTTAGAGACTGGGGATTGGGTGGTAGGAGGTCACTTTCGTGGGCTTAGAGACTGGGGATTGGGTGGTAGGAGGTCACTTTGGCCGGTTTAGAGACGGTGGATTGGGTGGTAGGAGGTCACTTTGGTGTGCTTAGAGGACAGGGGCGTTGGTGGTAGATGGTCACTTTGGTGGGCTTAGAGTAGAGGGGCGTTGGTGGTAGATGATAAAGAAAAATAGAGGGCGCTGGGGTAATGGGTGATTGTACTATAAACACACTAAGAGTGAATCTACAAAACGATAAATGAAAATAGTGATATATATCCCAATAATGTATATATAAGGTGAAGCAATGAAATCAAAAAGTGCTGTGCAATATTAGAACCAATTAAGGTAACTAGTGCGTCCTATATCGTGTTCTGATAATAGCCAAACAGTGCAGTCCTTGGAATCCAAAAGGAGGAGAAGGTAAAACATGAAAAAGAAGAAATTCTTCAAAGAAAATCCACAGTTCCTTCACCAGGCAGATTGAATCACCCCAATCGTGCTCATAACAAAGAATCCGCTTACCAGATGGTCATGACCTCTTACCGAAAAGAAGGTCACTCTAGCTTTATGCAGGATTATGCCTGCATTCATTTGGAAGACTTTCTTCACCACCAGGCAAAAAGGGGTTTCACTCCATAGAGATATACATGAAATAAATGGACAGAGAAATGGCTCCCATAGCGCGATCAATTTAATTTAAAAATGGAATAAAAACAAAACAAGCCAAATGGCTACTTACAAAAAACGGTGCCCTATCCCGGCACTGAGGCTGCAGGCAATCAACAAGCTGGGGGTCAAATAGCGCACTCACATGTGGCGGCCTCGCTATGTTGCGTGAACGAGCAGTAGTTCCTCAGAGAACCGTGGCTGAAAAACTTCGTAACTCGAGGATACGTGTTGTGACAACTCTTAGTACGTCTCTGTGACAAACGCCGGGAGAAAGGACACAGGGTGTGCATGTGACCAGGCTGCGCCGACCGACGTACGTTTCGTATGGATAACGTCTTCAGGGGGGCGTGCCTGGTCACTGGAGGTCACGTCTTATATGCTGAGACGCGGACAGGAAGTCCGGGAACAAAGCGAATGAATAACTCAAAAAACAATATAAATATATACAACGGGTACAGCCAGTTTGCCTCTGCAATCTCAGTAACGGCTTAGGTTTACAATGCAAAAAACATTATGATACAATGACTGAAAATAGTGACTCTAAATCAAGAATCTGAACCAAATCTAAATCAGAATTGGTCTCCATTCAAAAAATCTCCATTATTTATAATTGGAAACTGATGACATAATAAATAGATTACAAAAATGTGGAAAATGGTAGTGTATCTAACCCAGAGATGTCGATAATACAAGAATATGACAATAAGGGATAGGATCAGCTCATTTGATCCAAAAAATAACCTCGGATGGATATATACATGAATATTCGTTAAAGACCAGCATGCAAGGTACCAATAGATGTGTTTATTAGACACCACTAATTGACCTGCTAGGTCCATTGTAACTAGGTATTTAGTTGTAGGTCAACGTACACAAAACTAAAAAAAATTCTTTTGTTTTATTGTAGGTCAACATACACAAAACCAAAAAAATTTTTTTAAGGAATTAAAACAATATTGGCAAACCCATTTGGCAATGGATATGTGGAATGGACAACATTAATTGACCCACTAGGTCCATGGAGGCTATGGTGTTTCGTTGTCGGTCAACATACTCGAAACTAAAATTTGGGCAAGAGAAAAAATATATATACAGCAAAAAATCTCATGTCATCAGAAAGTGTTCAAGGACCACCCGGCCGGTCGGAGTGGCCCGGGGATGGTACTATTAGTGGTATTCAACTCGGAGGGGTCGTGATGTTATTACTCATTGGAGAGGAAGCAATTCAGATCAAGTTCAATATTGAGCCCATAAGGCTGCATACTTCTCATTTTATACAGCCACATGGTTTCATTCTGGGAGATCTTTCTTCTCATGTGGGTCCCTCTCCAATGATTTGAAATCTTATCTATACCATAAAATTTACAGAGGCTTGGATTACTATCATGACATTTCTTGAAATGTCTTGACACACTATGGTTCATGAACCCTTTTTTTATATTTGCCAAATGTTCACCTATGCGAACTCGAAGCTTACGTGTTGTTCGACCAACGTACTGGAGAGAACAAGGGGCACTCCACCACATAGGTCACGTAGTCTGAGTTGCATGTGATTAATGGTTTAATTTTGAAATTTTCGTGGGTTACATTGGATTGAAAATGCGTTCTTTTTTTAGGTGCTCCTGGTATTCTAGTTATTTGGCATGCTTTGCACCTAGTGCAATGATGGAAACCAGAGCCATCCAGAAAGGTGGATAATTTCTTTGGAGGCTCTGGGACATTGCGTGCAATTCGATTCCTAAGGCCTGGAGCCCTTCTATAAACAAACTTGGGTCGTGATGTTAAAGTGGATTTTAAAATTGGATCTTTTAGAAGAAGTGGCCAATGTTTTTTGAAAATGGTTTCGACCTGTCGATATTGTCGGTTAAAACCAGTAATGAAGGCGATTTGACCATCAAAAGTTTTTCTTGGCTTGCTGATCAATAGAGACTCTCTTTTCATTTGTGCTACTTGGTTTTTGACTTTGTCTAGAGTCTCTCTGTTATATCCTTTTTCTAGAAATTTATTGGTTAGTACTCCTGTTTGATATGTAAAGTCTTCATCAGTTGTGCAGTTCCGCCTAAGCCTCATAAATTGGCCTTTCGGTACGGCTCCTATCCACCGTGGATGGTGACAGCTGCTCGTTGGTACAAAACCATTTCTGTCTGTTGGTTTAAAGTATGTTTTTGTCTCAAACTTCATTCCATTTTTCTTGATGGTGAGATCAAGGTAGTGGATGGATTCCATACTTTTCTCTGCTGTAAACTTAAGGCCATAGTTATTTGAATTCATCAATACTAAAAAATGGTCAAGACTCGTGGATGGTCCTTCCCAAAATAATATCACGTCGTCTATGTATCTACGATAAAATACTAGCGACTGATGCTGATTCGAGAAAATGCTCTCATTTTCCCATTTGTTGAGAACTATGTTGGCAACGCTCGGGGCATATCTTGCCCCCATGGCTACACCACTGCATTGGTTATAATATTGGTGGTTGGCCCAAAAGCAGTTGTTGGTCATAGCTAACTGCAGACCTTTCACCAAAAATTGAATCTGGACTTTTTTCATTGCGCCTTGGCGGGTTAGGGCCCACCTAGTTGCTTGCAAAGCATCGCAATGGCGGATGTTCGTATAAAGGGATTCAATGTCTACTGTAACCATTATAGTTGTGGCTGTGGCTGCAACTTGTTGTAGTGCCACTATGAGATCTTTACTATCCTTAAGGTAGGAGGGACTTAAGGGTACCAACGGTTTGAAATAACTGTCAAGGTACTCCCCTAATCGCGAGAAAATAGATTCAATGCCACTGATAATTGGTCTTCCTGGCGGGGCCTCTTTACTTTTGTGAATTTTGGGTAATATGTACATTACAGGTGTCTTAGGAGCATGTATCTTAATATATTTGGCTTCTTTTTTATCCAATAGTTGTCTAGATACTCCTTCATCTACCCATTCGCAGAGAATTTCTTTGGTGGTAGATGGTCATTTTGGTGGGCTTAGAGGAGGGTAGATGGTCACTTTGGTGGGCTTAGAGTAGAGGGGCGTTGGTGGTAGATGGTCACTTTGGTGGGCTTAGAGTAGAGGGGCGTTGGTGGTAGATGGTCATTTTGGTGGGCTTAGAGGAGGGGAAAGTGGGTGGGAGGAGGTCACTTGGGTGGGCTTAAAGGAGGGGAGAGCACAGACTGGGTGTCACCAGGGTGGTAAGGCCCACTGATGATGCAAAGTAGGCAGAGGTCTAGGCAGTGGCATGAAGTCAGAAGAACAGCCGGGCCCCATGCTATGCCACCGGATAACACGGCAGGGATAGAGTTTCAGCTTCACTTTATAAATCATATTGTTTGGCGTGTCGGTGACAACGATTTACTATCTCCATGGTAACCAAACATTGAGACGCCCGGCGCTCATCCTCACATAACCCCTCTATTCATCCAGGAAACGTATTTGATGCAGAGACCTCTTTGTTCAGCAGAACATCAGAGCCAATCACTGCGACATTCATCGATCTTCTTCTCACTCTTCATCTTCTTGTGAAAGGAAGAAAAACTTTTATTCACCCCCCCCCCCCTCCCCCCCTGCATTTGTTTTGTTGTTCTGAGGATCTCACATCTCAGGTCGAAGTGAAAACAATCTCCTTCCTGGAGTTCCGCAGTCCGGGGTTCAGGGTCATCCCGCAAGCGATGGTGCCCCCGGTACCTGAAATTTCCTGTACGCCAGAGACTGGCAGCCAATCGGGGGGCGAGAGGCCGCTCAGGAGCGAGCGGAAGCCCTTGGAACGATGGCGTTCTTTTCCAGCGCTGCGATTTGTACTTTGTAACAATAGTACATCAACAGGAAGCGTCCTTGACACTCTCGCCAGTCGTAATTCTTTGGAGGTGGCGGGTGGACGGGACGCGGCCCGGGTCTGGAGACAGACGGCGATGGAACCGATCCATCTAGAAATATCCCTCCAGTTTTTATATCTCTGCCCCCCCCCCCCCCCGCCATGGATGGACCAGAGAAATTAACAAAATAATATACAGTAAAACCTTGGTTTGAGAGCGTTTTGCAAGACAAGCAAAATGTTTTAATAAATGTTGCCTTGATATACAAGCAATGTCTTGATATAAGAGCAGCGTCGTGTCACCACTGAGAAGAGAAAAAAGAAGAGAGGAGCTTCTAAGTGTGGCCAGGGCCACCATCAGTCAGGGCCATCATTAGGGGGGTACAGGCAGTACACCTGTAAGGGGCCCAGAGGTCCCCAGGGCCCCCGGATGGCAACCCCCCTTTTTAAAAAACAAAACAAATAAAGCATTTTTTTTATTTTTTTATTTTGTATATATTTTTTTTTTATTTTGCTTTTCTTTTTATTAAAGGGCCCAGAGGTACCCATCTTTAAAAAAAAAAATAATAATATTTTTTTAATATATTTTGTTTTTGTCCCCAGAGACCCGGATGGCTACCCCACTTTTTATATATATATATATATATATTTTTTTTTTTTATTAAAGGGCCCAGAGGTCCCCAGAGCCCCTGATGGCTACCCCCTTTTTTATATATATATATTTTTTATTTTGTTTTTGTTTTTATTAAAGGGCCCAGAGGTCCCCAGATTCCCAGGTGGCTACCCCCCCCCCCTTTTTTTTATATGCATATTTTTTTATTCTAATTTTTTTTTCTTTAATTTTTTTAAGGGGCCCAGAGGTCCCCAGGGCAACCCCCCTTTTGTTTATTAAAGGGCCCAGAGGTCCCCAGGGCCCCAAATGGCTACCCCCCTTTTTTATAATTTTTTATTTTAATTTTTTTTTATGTCTTAAATTTTTTTGTAAGGGGTCCAGAGGTCTCAGGGCAACCCCCCCCCCCCTTTTATTTTTTGTTCGTCAGCACCCCCGACCTCAATTCGCAGTGGCAGAACCCCTTTACTTCACAATTAGCAGCGGCAACCCCCCCCCCCCCCAGCAGCCACCCCGCATCCTCTTTACTCCAGGGGGCCCATGCCTGAAACTGTGTAAGGGGCCCCATAATTCCTGATGGCGGCCCTGAGTGTAGCAATATGGTTACATGTAATGAAGGGACAACATTTAGCAACTTATTGCTACACTTAGAGGCGCCTCTCTTCTCTTTTATACCCTGTAAAAAAACATCTCCTGTCTTATCAATGTTTATAAACAATGTTAGTTTGTATCTCTCCATCTCCCATCTGCACAATGTTTATAAACCATGTACTTCTTTTTAGCTATGGATACAGTGGGAGAGGGATAGCAGATTTTACTGTCAGTTTTATTTTTTTAAGGCGGGGGAAAGCTAGAACATCGATCAGATTTGTATTTCTGTATGCGACCACGTTGTAGATTTTCCGGGGTGTCTATTTTCAGCAACCTGTTACCTTGTCACCTCCCCCCAGGGCAGGGACAAGGGGTGGACAGGAGGGAACAGCTGCCCCTGGCGCAATGGTTTATTGTAGGGATGGGGGAGCACCCTGACCCTAACCCTAAGGGAAAGGGGGGCGCAATTTGGCATCCTTTCCCTGGGCACTTGATGACCTTGTCCCGCACTGCCCCCCCCCCCCCCCCATGGCTACGGTGCATTAAGAGAGCTGCAATGTCATGAAAATTTACGTCCTAAAGCTGATGATGATATAAAAGCTCCATACAATGAACGGTCCGTCCGTTCCTCGTAATTCCTTATTATTTATGGACGGTAACATTATGGGTGATGAGCGCGGCGAGTCTTTTATCCCGGACCGGAGAGCGATTAGCCGTGGCGGCCAGATAGGTAATGCGATAAAAGTGAGAGAGGAATGCGGTTGACAGGATTGTCTGTCCTCTCTTTGCCCCCCTGTGACCGGAACTGTCCTCTCTCTGCCCCCTGTGACCCGGGACTGTCCTCTCTCTGCCCTCCTGCGACCCAGGACTGTCTGTCCTCTCTCTGCCCCCTGTAACCCGGTACTGTCCTCTCTCTGCCCTCCTGCGACCCGGGACTGTCTGTCCTCTCTCTGCCCCCTGTAACCTGGTACTGTCCTCTCTCTGCCCTCCTGCGACCCAGGACTGTCTGTCCTCTCTCTGCCCCCCTGTAACCCGGTACTGTCCTCTCTCTGCCCTCCTGCGACCCGGGACTGTCTGTCCTCTCTCTGCCCCCCTGTGACCGGAACTGTCCTCTCTCTGCCCCCTGTGACCCGGGACTGTCCTCTCTCTGCCCTCCTGCGACCTGGGACTGTCTGTCCTCTCTGTGCCCCCTGTGACCCGGGACTGTCCTCTCTCTGCCCTCCTGCGACCCGGGACTGTCTGTCCTCTCTCTGCCCCCCTGTGACCGGAACTGTCCTCTCTCTGCCCCCTGTGACCCGGGACTGTCCTCTCTCTGCCCTCCTGCGACCCGGGACTGTCTGTCCTCTCTCTGCCCCCTGTGACCCGGGACTGTCCTCTCTCTGCCCTCCTGCGACCTGGGACTGTCTGTCCTCTCTCTGCCCCCTGTGACCTGGGACTGTCCTCTCTCTGCCCTCCTGCGACCCGGGACTGTCGGTCCTCTCTCTGCCCCCCTGTGACCGGGACTGTCCTCTCTCTGCCCCCTGTGACCCGGGACTGTCGGTCCTCTCTCTGCCCCCTGTGACCCGGGTCTCTCTGTCCTCTCTCTGCCCCCTGTGACCCGGGACTGTCTGTCCTCTCTCTGCCCCCTGTGACCCGGGACTGTCGGTCCTCTCTCTGCCCCCTGTGATCCGGGACTGTCTGTCCTCTCTCTGCCCCCCTGTGACCCGGGACTCTCTGTCCTCTCTCTGCCCCCCTGTGACCCGGGACTGTCTGTCCTCTCTCTGCCCCCTGTGATCCGGGACTCTCTGTCCTCTCTCTGCCCCCTGTGACCCGGGACTGTCTGTCCTCTCTCTGCCCCCTGTGACCCGGGACTGTCCTCTCTCTGCCCCCTGTGACTCAGGATTGTCTGTCCTCTCTCTGTCCCCTTTGACCCGGGACTATCTGTCCTCTCTCTGCGCCCCTGTGACCGGGACTGTCCTCTCTCTGCCCACCGTGACCCGGGACTGTCTGTCCTCTCTCTGCCCCCTGTGACCTGGGACTGTCTGTCCTCTCTCTCTGCCCCCTTGTGACCTGGGACTGTCTGTCCTCTCTCTGCCCCCCTGTAACCCTGTACTGTCTGTCCTCTCTCTGCCCCCTGTGACCAGGGACTGTCTGTCCTCTCTCTGCCCCCTGTGTCCTGGGACTGCCTGTTCTCTCTCTGCCCCCTGTGACCTGGGACTATCTGTCATCTCTCTGCCCCCTGTGACCCAGGACTGTCTGTCCTCTCTCTGCCCCCTGTGACCCAGGACTGTGTGTCCTCTCTCTGCCCCCTGTAACCCGGGACTGTCGGTCCTCTCTCTGCCTCCCTGTGACCGGGACTGTCCTCTCTCTGCCCCCTGTGACCCGGGACTGTCTGTCCTCTCTCTGCCCCCTGTGACCCGGGACTGTCCTCTCTCTGCCCCCTGTGACTCAGGATTGTCTGTCCTCTCTCTGTCCCCTTTGACCCAGGACTATCTGTCCTCTCTCTGCGCCCCTGTGACCGGGACTGTCCTCTCTCTGCCCACCGTGACCCGGGACTGTCTGTCCTCTCTCTGCCCCTTGTGACCTGGGACTGTCTGTGCTCTCTCTCTGCCCCCCTGTGACCTGGGACTGTCTGTCCTCTCTCTGCCCCCCTGTAACCCGGTACTGTCTGTCCTCTCTCTGCCCCCTGTGACCAGGGGCTGTCTGTCCTCTCTCTGCCCCCTGTGACCTGGGACTGCCTGTTCTCTCTCTGCCCCCTGTGACCTGGGACTGTCTGTCATCTCTCTGCCCCCTGTGACCCAGGACTGTCTGTCCTCTCTCTGCCCCTGTGACCCAGGACTGTGTGTCCTCTCTCTGCCCCCTGTGACCTGGGACTGCCTGTTCTCTCTCTGCCCCCTGTGACCTGGGACTGTCTGTCATCTCTCTGCCCCCTGTGACCCAGGACTGTCTGTTCTCTCTCTGCCCCCTGTGACCCGGGACTGTCTGTCCTCTCTCTGCCCCCTGTGACTAGGGCTGTGTGCCAGCGGCTCTCAGTACCAGCCGCTCCTGTCCCCAGACTGGGTGGCATTGAACAGGAGGCCCCCATTGTGGTGGTAAGGCCCCGGCCCTTCCTTGATGAAGTCGGGAGTTCAAGGTCTGAAAACACTTCACTTTTCTTTCTTCTTCTACAAATGGAGAGAAGGACCGACTTCCTGCACTGAGGACAATTATTAACCCTTCGTTACCGAGACCTGCAACCCGGAAAGGCAGGACGCTGTTCTCACCCGAGATGAAGAGCATCAAAGTAATGAACATCATGGAGGAGCTCTGGATGGCGCACCTGAGTTTCCGGGTCTGTATCACCCGCTGTGCCCATTATGAGGGGTTCCCACCATCCCTGTGCTCAGTTCCCGGGTCTGTACACCCGATGTGCCCCATTATGAGGGGTTCCCACCATCCCCGTGCTGAGTTCCCGGGTTTGTACACCCGCTGTGCCCATTATGAGGGGTTCCCACCATCCCTGTGCTGAGTTCCTGGGTCTGTACACCCGCTGTGCCCATTGTGAGAGGTTCTCACCATCCCTGCTATTTTTTTTTTTTTAGAAAGAAAAACAATGAGCTAGAGCACTCAGAGGACACATAACAGTGGGTGGAGACACACCGAGGTGGGTGGAGACACAAATAGGTGGGTGGAGACACACTGAGGTGGGTGGAGTCAAACTGAGGTCGGTAGAGACACACTGAGGTGGGTGGAGACACACAGAGGTGGGTGGAGACACAAAGAGGTCGGTGGAGACACACTGAGGTGGGTGGAGACACACAGAGGTGGGTGGAGACACACTGAGGTGGGTGAAGACACAAAGCGGTCGGTAGAGACACACTGAGGTAGGTGGAGACACCAAGAGGTCGATAGAGACACACTGAGGTGGGTGGAGACACACTGAGGTGGGTGGAGACACAAAGAGGTGGGTGAAGACACAAAGAAGTGGGTGGAGACACACTGAGGTGGGTGGAGACACAAAGAGGTTGGTAGAGACACACTGAGGTGGGTGGAGATACAAAGAGGTAGGTGGAGACACACTGAGGTGGGTGGAGACACACAGAGGTGGGTGGAGACACACTGAGGTGGGTGAAGACACAAAGCGGTCGGTAGAGACACACTGAGGTAGGTGGAGACACCAAGAGGTCGATAGAGACACACTGAGGTGGGTGGAGACACACTGAGGTGGGTGGAGACACAAAGAGGTGGGTGAAGACACAAAGAAGTGGGTGGAGACACACTGAGGTGGGTGGAGACACAAAGAGGTTGGTAGAGACACACTGAGGTGGGTGGAGATACAAAGAGGTAGGTGGAGACACACTGAGGTTGGTAGAGACACACTGAGGTGGGTGGAGACACACTGAGGTGGGTGGAGACACAAAGAAGTGGGTGGAGACACAAAGAGGTGGGTGGAGACACAAAGAGGTAGGTGGAGACACACTGAGGTGGGTGGAGACACAAAGAGGTGGGTGGAGACACAAAGAGGTGGGTGGAGACACAAAGAGGTCGGTGGAGACACACTGAGGTGGGTGGAGACACAAAGAGGTGGGTGAAGACAAAAAGAGGTGGGTGGAGACACACTGAGGTGGGTGGAGACACACCGAGGTGGGTGAAGACAAAAAGAGGTGGGTGGGGACACACTGAGGTGGGTGGAGACATGCCGAGGTGGGTGAAGACAAAAAGAGGTGGGTGGAGACACACTGAGGTGGGTGGAGACACACTGAGGTGGGTGGAGACACAAAGAGGTGGGTGGAGACACACTGAGGTGGGTGGAGACTGAAAGAGGTCGGTAGAGACACACTGAGGTGGGTGGAGACACACTGAGGTGGGTGGAGACACACAGAGGTCGGTATATGCACACTGAGGTGGGTGGAGACACACTGAGGTGGGTGGAGACACACTGAGGTTGGTGGAGACACAAAGAGGTGCATGGAGACACACTGAGGTGGGTGGAGACACACTGAGGTGGGTGGAGACACAAAGAGGTCGGTAGAGACACACTGAGGTGGGTGGAGACACAAAGAGGTGGGTGGAGACACACTGAGGTAGGTGGAGACACAAAGAGGTGGGTGGAGACACACTGAGGTGGGTGGAGACACACCGAGGTGGGTGAAGACACAAAAAGGTGGGTGGAGACACACTGAGGTGGGTGGAGACACAAAGAGGTGGGTGGAGACACAAAGAGGTCAGTGGAGACACACTGAGGTGGGTGGAGACTCAAAGAGGTCGGTAGAGACACATTGAGGTGGGTGGAGACACACTGAGGTGGGTGGAGACACAAAGAGGTGGGTGGAGACACACTGAGGTGGGTGGAGACTGAAAGAGGTCAGTAGAGACACACTGAGGTGGGTGGAGACACACAGAGGTGGGTGCAGACACACTGAGGTGGGTGGAGACACACTGAGGTGGGTGGAGACACAAAGAGGTGCATGGAGACACACTGAGGTGGGTGGAGACACACTGAGGTGGGTGGAGACACACTGAGGTGGGTGGAGACACAAAGAGGTGGGTGGAGACACACTGAGGTGGGTGGAGACTGAAAGAGGTCGGTAGAGACACACTGAGGTGGGTGGAGACACACTGAGGTGGGTGGAGACACACAGAGGTCGGTATATGCACACTGAGGTGGGTGGAGACACACTGAGGTGGGTGGAGACACACTGAGGTTGGTGGAGACACAAAGAGGTGCATGGAGACACACTGAGGTGGGTGGAGACACACTGAGGTGGGTGGAGACACAAAGAGGTCGGTAGAGACACACTGAGGTGGGTGGAGACACAAAGAGGTGGGTGGAGACACACTGAGGTAGGTGGAGACACAAAGAGGTGGGTGGAGACACACTGAGGTGGGTGGAGACACACCGAGGTGGGTGAAGACACAAAAAGGTGGGTGGAGACACACTGAGGTGGGTGGAGACACAAAGAGGTGGGTGGAGACACAAAGAGGTCAGTGGAGACACACTGAGGTGGGTGGAGACTCAAAGAGGTCGGTAGAGACACATTGAGGTGGGTGGAGACACACTGAGGTGGGTGGAGACACAAAGAGGTGGGTGGAGACACACTGAGGTGGGTGGAGACTGAAAGAGGTCAGTAGAGACACACTGAGGTGGGTGGAGACACACAGAGGTGGGTGCAGACACACTGAGGTGGGTGGAGACACACTGAGGTGGGTGGAGACACACTGAGGTGGGTGGAGACACAAAGAGGTGGGTGGAGACACAAAGAGGTGGGTGGAGACACACTGAGGTGGGTGGAGACACACCGAGGTGGGTGAAGACACAAAAAGGTGGGTGGAGACACACTGAGGTGGGTGGAGACACAAAGAGGTGGGTGGAGACACAAAGAGGACGGTAGAGACACACTGAGGTGGGTGGAGACAAACAGAGGTGGGGACACACAAAACTCCCAAATCAGGGTTTCTGGCAGAGTGATCCCGGACATATAAGAATCCTGGGGGGTTGTCTCAGCAAATCGCTCTTCTTCTGTAGATAGAACACTTCCCGGTGGTCTGACCCTTTAAGTCCTCATAACGCGACTGATTCCAATCACGGCGCATAGCCAGTCGGCGGCATGTGGCGGTAGGATGGGGGCGGACGCACACATGATCTGTGAAGCTGATCTAACGAGATGTAAATCCGCACTGCCTGGGAGCAGCCAGCCGTTTCCTCATCTCTTAAAAGATTTGCTGGTTTCTCCTCGGAAAGGGAAAATAATCAGTTATTGAAATGGTAAAATCTCCAGTACAGGGAAGAGGTGGAAGAGGGGAGGGGGCGGCCACCGCAAATCCTGCCGCAAAAGGACGCAGCGAGTGTTAACCTCTGCGTCCAGACCCGGACTGGCCATAGGGCATACCGGGCATATGCCTGGTGGGCCGCGGCGGCCCTTGGCAGCCCGCAGGCCACTTGTCATGTCTCCCCCCAGTGTAACATGCAGAGGGTCCAGAGGTGCAGGGTGCTATGTAATGTAAAGGGGTCCAGAGGTGCAGGGTGCTGTGTAATGTTAAGGGGTCCAGAGGTGCAGGGTGCTGTGTAATGTTAAGGGGTCCAGAGGTGCAGGGTGCTGTGTAATGTTAAGGGGTCCAGAGGTGCAGGGTGCTGTGTAATGTATAGGGGTCCAGAGGTGCAGGGTGCTGTGTAATGTTAAGGGGTCCAGAGGTGCAGGGTGCTGTGTAATGTATAGGGGTCCAGAGGTGCAGGGTGCTGTGTAATGTTAAGGGGTCCAGAGGTGCAGGGTGCTGTGTAATGTATAGGGGTCCAGAGGTGCAGGGTGCTATGTAATGTAAAGGGGTCCAGAGGTGCAGGGTGCTGTGTAATGTTAAGGGGTCCAGAGGTGCAGGGTGCTGTGTAATGTATAGGGGTCCAGAGGTGCAGGGTGCTGTGTAATGTTAAGGGGTCCAGAGGTGCAGGGTGCTGTGTAATATAAAGATAACAATGTATCAGATCGATCCTCAGAAATCCAGATAAAGATAACAATGTATGAGATCGATCCTCACCCATCCAGATAAGGATAACAATGTGAATTCCCACCTAGGAGGCACACAATACTATCAGACAGACAGAAACAATAGGTGACTTAATTTACAATGGGAATTGGTCCCCCGGAGGCTCACAATGGGGAAATGGTCCCCCAGGTACACACCTCCCAAAGAATAGTGCCCCTTAAAAGCCAGGGCCCATAGTCAGTAGGCAGGGGGCCATCCTGTGGTCTCCTCTAAAAGCCCCTGTCCTGGTTGGGTCTGTCGCACCGCTGATTCTGTGAATTAAACTCTCCCCTCTCCCACCAATGAAAGGAGGCAAGGAAGGCACACAGAGCAGAAGGTGACTAAGATAGGGGGGCACAGATGATGACTACCAATATACTGTAAGGTAGGGCTCGACAAAATCCGGGCGCCTGGTCGCAATTGCGACAAGAATTAGTGACCTGTCGCCCGGAGGAAGCTTAGGCCTGTAGAAGGCCGCAAAGCCACGGCCTCAATAACCGGCCGGCGCGGCGTGGGAGGTGGGGGCGAACAATGACACAGGATCCTGTGTGATTCTGCGCGCGAGCTCCTAACCTTTTTAGCTGGCTCCTAGATTCCAAGCAGCCCCTGCTGTAAGGGGAACTACACCAACCACAAATGTAAGGGGGGACAACAGGGTAGTAGCTAGGACTCAGAGACGGGCCCTTTATCTTGGTACGGGGCCACTTTTTTTTTTGTATTATAAATCGTATTTTGGAGGTCAGAGTTTGCCCGGAGTTCTGTCATAATTGTGTTGGCATCAGACAAATGATCCGGCAGGCTGTGGGGGAGGGAGAACGGAGGGAAACGCCCCCCCCCCCCCCCCCCAGGAGATGAATAATTAGATAACCCTGAAAATCATTGTGTTCTGACTCATCGGGAACGCTGTTCATTGCAGTCAGCAGAGGAAAGGCAGAATGATGGAGGTGCCGGAGTATTGGGTTTGGTGTGGCCTTCTCTCCAGTGTCAGGGAGGCCTCGCCGTCTGGATGGACGGGCCGCACCGCAGCAGATCAGCCAATGAATTGTCAGCCTCAGTTGTCATCCGCAGTCTCCCAGGATTCCAGTGGGGGTCGGATTCCTGTCCTCGGGGGCCGAGGTGAGATGCGGGTGATGTGGAGGGTCAGCCGCCTTCCCGCTGTCACCTCGTGTTATCGGCCGCCGAGACACTGCGGGTGGACGAGTGTTTGATACAACTGGCAAGCAGCTTGTGGCCCTCGGGGGCCGGCACCAGGAGGGGCCCCCCAGAATTAGGTCACGGTTTTCGAGCTCTGCAGAGAATTTCTATCTAAATCTCTTCTAACAGAAGAGATTCAGATAGAATGATCCTGTATGGGAACCTCACATGTGTCACCAGAACCACCAACATCTCCAGATCATCTACCCACTTCTTCCCTCCCTTCTCTCCTCAGCTCTCTTCTCTTCTCTCCCTCCTCCTCTCTCTTCTCTTCTCTCCTCTCCTCTCTCCTACCCACTTCTTCCCTCCCTTCTCTCCTCAGCTCTCTTCTCTTCTCTCCCTCCTCCTCTCTCTTCTCTTCTCTCCTCTCCTCTCTCCTACCCACTTCTTCCCTCCCTTCTCTCCTCTTCCCTCCCTTCTCTCCTCAGCTCTCTTCTTTTCTCCCCTCTCTCCTACCCACTTCTTCCCTCCCTTCTCTCCTCAGCTCTCTTCTCTTCTCTCCCTCCTCTCTCCTAACCACTTCTTCCCTATCTTCTCTCCTCTTCCCTCCCTTCTCTCCTCAGCTCTCTTCTTTTCTCCCCTCTCTCCTACCCACTTCTTCCCTCCCTTCTCTTCTCAGCTCTCTTCTCCCCTCTCTCCTACCCACTTCTTCCCTCCCTTCTCTCCTCAGCTCTCTTCTCCCCTCTCTCCTACCCACTTCTTCCCTCCCTTCTCTTCTCAGCTCTCTTCTCCCCTCTCTCCTACCCACTTCTTCCCTCCCTTCTTTCCTCAGCTCTCTTCTCCCCTCTCTCTACCCACTTCTTCCCTCCCTTCTCTTCTCAGCCCTTCTCCCCTCTCTCCTACCCACTTCTTCCCTCCCTTCTCTTCTCAGCTCTCTTCTCCCCTCTCTCCTACCCACTTCTTCCCTCCCTTCTCTCCTCAGCTCTCTTCTCCCCTCTCTCCTACCCACTTCTTCCCTCTCTCTTCAGCTCTCTTCTCTTCTCCCCTCTCTCCTACCCACTTTTTCTCTCCCTTCTCTCCTCAGCTCTCTTCTCTTCTCTCCCCTCTCTCCTACCCTTCTCTTCTCTCCTCTCCTCTCCTCTCTCCTACTTCTTCCCTCTTCCTCCTCTCTCCTCTCTCCTCAGCTCTCTTCTCTTCCCTCTCTCCTACCCACTTCTTCCCTCCCTTCTCTCCTCAGCTCTCTTCTCTTCCCTCTCTCCTACCCACTTCTTCCCTCCCTTCTCTCCTCAGCTCTCTTCTCCCCTCTCTCCTACCCACTTCTTCTCTCCCTTCTCTCCTCAGCTCTCTTCTCTTCTCCCCTCTCTCCTACCCACTTCTTCCCTCCCTTCTCTCCTCAGCTCTCTTCTCCCTCTCTCCTACCCACTTTCTCCCTCCTCTCTTCTCTTCTCTTCTCTCCCCTCCTCTCTCTCTCTCTCTCCCTCTCCTCTCTCCTACCCACTTCTTCCCTATCTTCTCTCCTCTTCCCTCCCTTCTCTCCTCAGCTTCTCTCTCCCTTCTCCTCAGCTCTCTTCTCTCTCCCCTCTCTACCCACTTCTTCCCTCCCTTCTCTCCTCAGCTCTCTTCTCCCCTCTCTCCTACCCACTTCTTCCCTCCCTTCTCTCCTCAGCTCTCTTCTCTTCTCTCCCTCCTTCTCCCTCCTTCTCTCTTCTCTCTCTCCTCTCTCCTCCTACCCACTTCTTCCCTATCTTCTCTCCTCTTCCCTCCCTTCTCTCCTCAGCTCTCTTCTTTTCTCCCCTCCCCCCTCTCTCCTACCCTTCTCCCCTCTCTCCTACTTCTTCCCTCCCTTCTCTCCTCAGCTCTCTTCTCTTCTCCCCTCTCTCCTACCCACTTCTTCCCTCCCTCTCTCTTCCTCAGCTCTCTCTCTCCCCTCTCTCCTACCCACTTCTTCTCTCCTCTCCTCAGCTCTCTCCTCACCCACTTCTTCTCTCCCTTCTCTCCTCAGCTCTCTTCTCTTCTCCCCTCTCTCCTTCTCTTCTCTTCTCCCCTCTCTCCTACCCACTTCTTCCCTCCCTTCTCTCCTCAGCTCTCTTCTCCCCTCTCTCCTACCCACTTCTTCTCTCCCTTCTCTCCTCAGCTCTCTTCTCTTCTCTCCCTCCTCTCTCTTCTCTTCTCTCCTCTCCTCTCTCCTACCCACTTCTTCCCTATCTTCTCTCCTCTTCCCTCCCTTCTCTCCTCAGCTCTCTTCTTTTCTCCCCTCTCTCCTACCCACTTCTTCCCTCCCTTCTCTCCTCAGCTCTCTTCTCCCCTCTCTCCTACCCACTTCTTCCCTCCCTTCTCTCCTCAGCTCTCTTCTCTTCTCTCCCTCCTTCTCTCTCTTCTCTCCTCTCCTCTCCTCTCTCCTACCCACTTCTTCCCTATCTTCTCTCCTCTTCCCTCCCTTCTCTCCTCAGCTCTCTTCTTTTCTCCCCTCTCTCCTACCCACTTCTTCCCTCCCTTCTCTCCTCAGCTCTCTTCTCCCCTCTCTCCTACCCACTTCTTCCCTCCCTTCTCTCCTCAGCTCTCTTCTCTTCTCCCCTCTCTCCTACCCACTTCTTCTCTCCCTTCTCTCCTCAGCTCTCTTCTCTTCTCTCCCTCCTCCTCTCTCTTCTCTTCTCTCCTCTCCTCTCTCCTACCCACTTCTTCCCTATCTTCTCTCCTCTTCCCTCCCTTCTCTCCTCAGCTCTCTTCTCTTCTCTTCCCCTCTCTCCTACCTTTCTCTCCTCAGCTCTCTTCTCCCCTCTCTCCTACCCACTTCTTCCCTCCCTTCTCTCCTCAGCTCTCTTCTCTCCCTCTCTCCTACCCACTTCTTCTCTCTCTCTCCCTCTCTCCTCAGCTCTCTTCTCTTCTCTCCCTCTCTCTCTCTCTCTCTCCTCTCCTCTCCTCTTCTCTCCTCTTCTCTCTCTACCCACTTCCCTCCCTTCTCTCCTCAGCTCTCTTCTCTTCTCCCCCTCTCCTACCCACTTCTTCCCTCCCTCTCTCTCTCTCAGCTCTCTTCTCTTCTCCCCTCTCTCTCCCACTCTCTTCCCTCCCTTCTCTCCTCAGCTCTCTTCTCTTCTCTTCCTCTCCTACCCACTTCTTCCCTCCCTCTCTCTCCTCAGCTCTTCTTTCCCCTCTCTCCTACCCACTTCTTCTCTCCCTTCTCTCCTCAGCTCTCTTCTCCCCTCTCTCCTCTCTTCTCTCTCTCTCTCCTACTTCTTCCCTCCCTTCTCTCCTCAGCTCTCTTCTCTCTCTCCTCCCACTCTCTTCTCTCTCTCTCTCCTCTCTTCTCTTCTCTCTCCTCCTCTCTCCTCATCTCTCCTCTTCTCTCTCCTACCCACTCTCTTCTCTCCCTCCCTCTTCTCTCCTCAGCTCTCTTCTCTCTCCCTCTCCTCTCTCTCTACCTCAGCTCTCTTCTCTTCTCTCTCCTCCCCTCTCTTCTCTCTCCTCTCTCTTCTCTTCTCTCTCTCTCTCTCTCTCCTCTCTCCTCTCTCTCTCTCCTCTCTCCTACTTCCCTCTCTCCCTACTTCTTCTCCTCTTCCCTCCCTTCTCTCCTCAGCTCTCTTCTTTTCTCCCCTCTCTCCTACCCACTTCTTCCCTCCCTTCTCTCCTCAGCTCTCTTCTCCCCTCTCTCCTACCCACTTCTTCTCCCTTCTCTCCTCAGCTCTCTTCTCTTCTCTCCCTCCTCCTCTCTCTTCTCTCCTCTCCTCTCCTCTCTCCTACCCACTTCTTCCCTATCTTCTCTCCTCTTCCCTCCCTTCTCTCCTCAGCTCTCTTCTTTTCTCCCTCTCTCCTACCCACTTCTTCCCTCCCTTCTCTCCTCAGCTCTCTTCTCTCACTTCTTCCCTCCCTTCTCTCCTCAGCTCTCTTCTCTTCTCCCCTCTCTCCTACCCACTTCTTCCCTCCCTTCTCTCCTCAGCTCTCTTCTCTTCCCCCTCTCTCCTACCCACTTCTTCCTCCCTTCTCTCCTCAGCTCTCTTCTCTTCTCTCCCACTCCTCTCTCTTCTCTTCTCTCCTCTCCTCTCTCCTACCCACTTCTTCCCTATCTTCTCTCCTCTTCCTCTCCTCTTCTCTCCTCACCCACTTCTTCCCTCCCTTCTCTCCTCAGCTCTCTTCTCTTCTCCCTCTCTCCTACCCACTTTCTCTCTCCTCTTCCTCCCTCTCTCCTCAGCTCTCTTCTCTTCTCCCCTCTCTCCTACCCACTTCTTCTCCTCCCTTCTCTCCTCAGCTCTCTTCTCTTCTCTCCCACTCTCTCTCTACCCACTTCTTCCCTATCTTCTCTCTCTCTCTCCTCCCTTCTCTCCTCAGCTCTCTTCTCTTCTCCCCTCTCTCCTACCCACTTCTTCCCTCCCTTCTCTCCTCAGCTCTCTTCTCCCCTCTCTCCTACCCACTTCTTCTCTCCCTTCTCTCCTCAGCTCTCTTCTCTTCTCTCCCTCCTTCTCTCTCTTCTCTCCTCTCCTCTCCTCTCTCCTACCCACTTCTTCCCTATCTTCTCTCCTCTTCCCTCCCTTCTCTCCTCAGCTCTCTTCTTTTCTCCCCTCTCTCCTACCCACTTCTTCCCTCCCTTCTCTCCTCAGCTCTCTTCTCCCCTCTCTCCTACCCACTTCTTCCCTCCCTTCTCTCCTCAGCTCTCTTCTCTTCTCCCCTCTCTCCTACCCACTTCTTCCCTCCCTTCTCTCCTCAGCTCTCTTCTCTTCTCCCCTCTCTCCTACCCACTTCTTCTCTCCCTTCTCTCCTCAGCTCTCTTCTCCCCTCTCTCCTACCCACTTCTTCTCTCCCTTCTCTCCTCAGCTCTCTTCTCTTCTCCCCTCTCTCCTACCCACTTCTTCTCTCCCTTCTCTCCTCAGCTCTCTTCTCTTCTCTCCCTCCTCCTCTCTCTTCTCTTCTCTCCTCTCCTCTCTCCTACCCACTTCTTCCCTATCTTCTCTCCTCTTCCCTCCCTTCTCTCCTCGGCTCTCTTCTTCTCCCTCTCTCCTACCCTCTCTTCTCTTCTCTCCTCTCCTCTCTCCTACTTCTTCCCTCCCTTCTCTCCTCTCTCCTCGGCTCTCTTCTTTTCTCCCCTCTCTCCTACCCACTTCTTCCCTCCCTTCTCTCCTCAGCTCTCTTCTCCCCTCTCTCCTACCCACTTCTTCCCTCCCTTCTCTCCTCATCTCTCTTCTCTTCTCTACCTCCTTCTCTCTCTTCTCTTCTCTCCTCTCCTCTCTCCTACCCACTTCTTCCATATCTTCTCTTCTCTTCCCTCCCTTCTCTCCTCAGCTCTCTTCTCTTCTCCCCTCTCTCCTACCCACTTCTTCCCTCCCTTCTCTCCTCAACTCTCTTCTCCCCTCTCTCCTACCCAATTCTCCCCTCCATTCTCTTCTCTCCTCTTTCCTACCCACTTAACTAACTTTTCTCCTCTTCAGTCCCTTCTCTCCTTTTTCCTCCTTTTTCCTCTCCCCTCCCTTCTCTATTCTCCTCTCCTCTCTCCTATTTACTTCTTCCATATGTTCTCTCCTCGCCTCTCTTATCTACTACTCCCTTCTCTTCTCTCCTCTCCTCTCTTCTACTCACTTATTCCCTGTGTTCTCTCCTCTTCTCTTATATTCCCTTCTCTTCTCTCCTCTCCTCTCTCCTACCCACTTCTTCCCTATCTTTTCTCCTCTTCCCTCCCTTCTCTCCTTGGCTCTCTTCTCTTCTCCCCTCTCTCCTACCCACTTCTACCCTCCCTTCTCTCCTCAGCTCTCTTCTCCCCTCTCTCCTACCCACTTCTTCCCTCCCTTCTCTCCTCAGCTCTCTTCTCCCCTCTCTCCTACCCACTTATTCTCTCCCTTCTCTCCTCAGCTCTCTTCTCTTCTCTCCCTCCTCCTCTCTCTTCTCTTCTCTCCTCTCCTCTCTCCTACCCACTTCTTCCATATCTTCTCTCCTCTTCCCTCACTTCTCTCCTCAGCTCTCTTCTCTTCTCCCCTCTCTCCTACCCACTTCTTCCCTCCCTTCTCTCCTCAACTCTCTTCTCCCCTCTCTCCTACCCAATTCTCCCCTCCATTCTCTTCTCTCCTCTTTCCTACCCACTTAACTAACTTTTCTCCTCTTCAGTCCCTTCTCTCCTTTTCCCTCCTTTTTCCTCTCCCCTCCCTTTACTTCTTCCATATGTTCTCTCCTCGCCTCTCTTATCTACTACTCCCTTCTCTTCTCTCCTCTCCTCTCTTCTACTCACTTATTCCCTGTGTTCTCTCCTCTTCCCTCCTTTCTCTCCGAAGCTCTATTCTCTTCTACTTCCTTCTTCTCTCCTTTCTCTTCTCTCCTCTCTCCTACCCACTTCTTCCCTATGTTCTCTCCTCTTCTACTCCCTTCTCCACTCCCTTCTCTTCTCTTCTCTTCTCTTCTCTCCTCTCTCCGACTCACTTCTTCCCTATCTTCTCTCCTCTTCCCTCCTTTCTCCTCTCACCTCTCTTCTCTTCTACTCCCTTCTCTTCTCTCCTCTCTCCTACCCACTTCTTCCCTGTGTTCTCTCCTCTTCCCTCCCTTTTCTCCTAAGCTCTCTTCTCTTATATTCCCTTCTCTTCTCTCCTCTCCTTTCTCCTACCCCCTTCTTCCCTGTGTTCTCTCCTCTTCACTCCCTTCTCTCCTCAGCTCTTTTCTCTTCTACTCCCTTCTCCTCTCCCTTCTCTCTTCTCCTCTCTCCTACCTACTTCTTCCCTATGTTATCTCCTTTTCTCTCCCTTCTCTCTTCACCTCTCTTATCTTCTACTCCCTTTTTCTCTCCCTTCTCTTCTCTTCTCTTCTCTTCTCTCATCTCCTCTCTCCTACCCACTTTTTGCCCTATGTTCTCTCTCCACTCCCTTCTCTTCTCTCGTTTTCCCTTCCTTCTCATCTGGCCTCTTCTCTCTCCTGCCCTCTTCTTTCCTCCCTTCTCTCCTATCTTCTTCTCTTCTAATCCCTCCATTCTCTCCTCCCCTCCCCTCACCTCTCTCCTACCCACTTCTTTCCTCCCTGTTCTTCTCTCCTTGTCTTTCTCTTCTCTCCTCTTCCCTTACTTCTCCCCTCACCTCTCCTCTCCTCTCTTCTACACACGTCTTCTATCTATTCTCTCCTCTTCCCTCCCTTCTCTCCTCTCCTCACCTCCCCTCTCTTCTACTCACTTCTCTCCCTTTTCTCCCCCTCTTTCCTCCCTTCTTTTCTCTCCTCCCCTCCCTTCTCTTCTCTTCTTACTTCTTCTCTTTCTCCTCTCCTCACCTCTTCTTTCTCTCCTCTCGTGTTTCCTCTCTTCTCTCCCCACATCTTCCCTCCTCCCCCTGCCTCCTCCCTTTCTTTCTCCTCTCCCCTTTTCTGTCACCTCTTCTCCTCTCTTCACATTTCTTTGCTTCCTCCTCTCCTCTCTTCTCTTCTCTTGTCCTCTCTTTTCTCCTCCTCCTTCTCTTACCTTCACTTCCTTTCCTCTTCCCTTCACTTCGACTCCAAGGAACTCTTCTCCTCTCCCCTCCCCTGTCCCCTCTTTTTCTTTCTCCTCTCCTCTCTCTCTGTTCTCTCCTCTTCCCTCCCTTCTCTCCTCAGCTCTCTTCTCTTCTACTCCCTTCTTCTCTCTTTTCTCTTCTCTCCTCTCTCCTACCCACTTCTTCCCTCCCTTCTCTCCTTTTCCCTCCCTTCTCTCCTCACCTCTCTTCTCCTCTACTCCATTCTCCCCTCCCTTATATTCTCTTCTCTTCTCTTCTCTTCTCTTCTCTTCTCTTCTCTTCTCTTCCCTTCCCTTCTCTTCTCTTCTCTTCTCTTCTCCCCTCTCCTCTCCTCTCCTCTCCCCTCCTCTCTCCTTGCCACTTCTTCCCTGTGTTCTCCCCTCTTCCCTCCCTTCTCTCCTCAGCTCTCTTCTCTTCTACTCCCTTCTTCTCTCTTTTCTCTTCTCTCCTCTCTCCTACCCACTTCTTCCCTCCCTCCTCTCCTCTTCCCTCCCTTCTCTCCTCACCTCTCTTCTCTTCTACTCCCTTCTCCCCTCCCTTCTCTTCTCTTCTCTTCTCTTCTCCCCTCTCCTCTCCTCTCCTCTCCTCTCTCCTTCCCACTTCTTCCCTATCTTCTCTCCTCTCCTCTTCTCTTTTCTTCTCTTCTCTTCTCTTCTCCCCTCTCCTCTCCTCTCCTCTCCTCTCCTCTCCTCTCTCCTTCCCGCTTCTTCCCTGTGTTCTCTCTCCTCTCCTCTCCTCTCCTCTCCTCTCCCCTCTCCTTCCCGCTTCTTCCCTGTGTTCTCTCTCCTCTCCTCTCCTCTCTCCTTCCCGCTTCTTCCCTGTGTTCTCTCTCCTCTCCTCTCCTCTCTCCTTCCCGCTTTTTCCCTGTTTTCTCTCTCCTCTCCTCTCCTCTCCTCTCTCCTTCCCGCTTCTTCCCTGTGTTCTCTCTCCTCTCCTCTCCTCTCCTCTCTCCTTCCCGCTTCTTCCCTGTGTTCTCTCTCCTCTCCTCTCCTCTCTCCTTCCCACTTCTTCCCTGTGTTCTCTCTCCTCTCCTCTCTCCTTCCCGCTTTTTCCCTGTGTTCTCTCTCCTCTCCTCTCCTCTCTCCTTCCCACTTCTTCCCTGTGTTCTCTCTCCTCTCCTCTCCTCTCCTCTCCTCTCCTCTCCTCTCTCCTTCCCGCTTCTTCCCTGTGTTCTCCCCTCTTCCCTCCCTTCTCTCCTCACCTATATGATTGTGCCTCATACTGTGCTGTACTCTCTGCCTGTGCTGCCCTCTTGTAGCTGTCCTAGGGTGACACGGCTTCCTCCACAGATACAGGAGGGTAAGTGAGCGTTGTCACCCTAAAACAGGAAGTGTGTTTTCTGGCAGGATCACCAGGTGACAATAAAGGAAATAAAGTCTGAAAAAAGGAAACGAAACGAATTCCATAACGCCTGAACACGGCACCCTTGTCATTGAGATTCTCAGATCCCGGATGAATAAAGCCCCCCCATCACTCAGCGGGGACCGCCTCTCCCTTCACCCCCCTATAGATGTAAACTGTTGATGTTTCGGGCCGCGGCGGCGATCCTCTGACATCTTCCCTCCTTTCCCGGAAACGGCGTGATGTTTCCACGCGGCCGCTCCTGTTTTTTTGGAAGATTGCGGGAATGTGAGGAAGTTATTAATCACCCGATCACTCGGCGCGCTCACAGAGATGCTGCTGACGCCCTGAGCCCGGCACTTGTCACCTCGCTGCTCTGGGGTGAGCGATGACCCGGGGGGGGGGGGTCAGGAATCATGGGGCCCCTTACACAGCTTCAGGCATGGGCCCCCTGGAGCAGAGGGGGGCCCTTACAAAAAAAATATATATATATATAAAAGAGGGGAGCCATCCGGGGCCCTGGGGACATCTGGGCCCTTTAATAAAAAGAAAAAATAAACAAATATATATATAAAAAATTGTTTGTTAAAAAAAAAAAAAATTATATATTTTTTTCTTATATCCTTTTTAATAAAGGGCCCCCGAGGCCCCTGGGCAGGGCCGCCATCAGGGGGGTACAGGCAGTACACCTGTAAGGGGCCCGGAGGTCCCCAAGGCCCCAGATGGCAACCACCCTTTTTTTTTTTTTAAATCTCTCTTTTTTTTTCATTTTATTAAAGGGCCCAGAGGACCCCAGGGCCCCGGATGGCTACCCCCTTCTTTATATATATTTTACTTTATTTCTTCTTTTTTATGTAAAGGGCCCCCCCCCCCTCGCTTCTCAATTCGCGGCCCGCCCCACCCCGTATCACATGGGAGGGGCCTGTGATACTTATGTACATGGGAGGAGCCTGTGATACTTATGTACGTGGGAGGAGCCTGTGATACTTATGTACATGGGAGGAGTCTGTGATACTTATGTACATGGGAGGAGTCTGTGATACTTATGTACGTGGGAGGAGCCTGTGATACTTATGTACATGGGAGGAGCCTGTGATACCTATGTACATGGGAGAAGCCTGTGATACTTATGTACATGGGAGGAGCCTGTGATACTTATGTACATGGGAGGAGCCTGTGATACCTTTGTACATGGGAGGAGCCTGTGATACTTATGTACATGGGAGGAGCCTGTGATACTTCTGTACATGGGAGGAGTCTGTGATACTTATGTACATGGGAGGAGCCTGTGATATTTATGTACATGGGAGGAGCCTGTGATACTTATGTACATGGGAGGAGTCTGTGATACTTATGTACATGGGAGGAGTCTGTGATACTTCTGTACATGGGAGGAGCCTGTGATATTTATGTACATGGGAGGAGCCTGTGATATTTATGTACATGGGAGGAGCCTGTGATACTTATGTACATGGGAGGAGCCTGTGATACTTATGTACATGGGAGGAGCCTGTGATACTTCTGTACATGGGAGGAGCCTGTGATACTTATGTACATGGGAGGAGCCTGTGATACTTATGTACATGGGAGGAGCCTGTGATATTTATGTACATGGGAGGAGTCTGTGATACTTCTGTACATGGGAGGAGCCTGTGATATTTATGTACATGGGAGGAGCCTGTGATATTTATGTACATGGGAGGAGCCTGTGATATTTATGTACATGGGAGGAGCCTGTGATATTTATGTACATGGGAGGAGCCTGTGATACTTATTTCATGTTGACATTATGGGGGATTGTCTGTATAATTTTGAGGAAAATAATGACTGTAATCCATTTTGGAATAAGGCTGCAACATAACAAAATGTGGACAAAGTGAAGCTCTGTGAATACGTTCCGGATGTACTGTACATAGAAGGATACACTTCAAAGCCTGCACTTGTGCAGATGGTGACACTGCCACGCCCCCTGCATCGGTCCCTCCCAGCGATCAGATCTGTAGCAAGCCTGATTTCAGCTTTCAGCTAGTAGGTATGATGGCTGGGTTTTGGTAGAACGACATAAGTGGACGGGGGAGGGGGGAGGGGTGGGTTGTCTGTTCCCGTGCTAAATCTGTTCTATAGATCTCTCCGCCTCTTAATATTCGCAGTCCCCGCGGGCGGGTTGGCGCGACGCACATTGCACGCTCCTTTATTACAGGTAATGAGGACGCCGAGAATTGCTGCGCGCCGCCGCCGCCGTCGATTATTCCGCTCCAAATTAAATCTCACTTGTATCACTTTGCTCTCCATTATTTTTTTTTCTGAGGGAACGTCTTCAGATTTTAATTAAAGGACTCACGGGAGTCGCTGAAAATATAACGCGCCATCCGAGCGTCTTCAACTCAAACCGCTTGTAAAATGCGATAAAATCATCGGTCTTTGGCTGCAATGGGCACAGTGAGGTTAAATTCACGGGCACCCGCTGCAATGATGGGCACAGTGGGGCTGCAATGGTGGGCATAGTGATGCTGCATTCATGGGCACAGGCTGTAATTGGTGGGCACAGTGAGCCTGCATTCATGGGCACAGGCTGTAATTGGTGGGCACAGTGAGGCTGCATTCACGGGCACAGTAAGGATGCAATGATGGGCACAGTAAGGATGCATTCACGGGCACAGGCTGCAATTGTGGGCACAGTGAGGCTGAATTCATGGGCACAGTCTGCAATGGTGGGCACTGTGAGGCTGAATTTGTGGGCACAGGCTGCAATGGTGGGCACAGTGAGGCTGAATTCATGGGCACAGTCTGCAATGGTGGGCACTGTGAGGCTGAATTTACACTCACAGGCTGCAATGGTGGGCACAGTGAGGCTGCATTCATGGGCACAGTGAGGGTGCAATGGCGGGCACAGTGAGCCTGCATTCATGGGCACAGGCTGCAATGGTGGGCACAGTGAGGCTGAATTCATGGGCACAGTAAAGCTGCATTTGATAGGTACAGTGAGGCTGCATTGATGGCCAGTGAGGTCCGAAAGCTCAGTGACCGCGCCCGCGGGACCCGATCGCCGCCGGTGTCCCGTGATCGGGTCACAGGAGCTGAAGAACGGGGAGAGGTGAATGTAAACAAAGCTTCCCCATTCTTCTCTGTGGCAGTGACACTGAACGTCTGTTCCCTGATATAGGGAGTGACGATCAGTGACATCACGCCTACAGCCACGCCCCCTACAGTAAGAATCACTCCCTTAGGAAACACTTAACCCCTGCAGTGCCCCCTTGTGGTTAACTCCTAAACTGCATTGTCATTTTCACAGTAATCAGTGCATTTTTATAGCGCTTTTCGCTGTGAAAACGAAAAAGGTCCCAAAAATGTGTCAAAAGTGTTCCGATGTGTCCGCCATAATGTCGCAGTCATGAAAAAAAATTGCTGATCGCCGCCATTAGTAGTAAAAATGCCATAAAACTATTCTCTATTTTGTAGACGCTATCATTTTTTTTTTGCGCAAACCGATCAATAAACGCTTATTGCAATATTTTTTTTTTTTTTACCAAAAATATGTAGAAGAATACGTATCGGCCTAAACTGAGGAAAAATGTTTTTTTTTTATATATTTTTGGGGGATATTTATTGTAGCAAAAAGTAAAAAATATTGTTTTTTTTTCAAAATTTTCGCTTTATTTTTGTTTTAGCGCAAAAAATAAAAAGCGCCGAGGTGATCAAATCTCTATTTGTGGGGAAAAAAGGACACCAATTTTGTTTGGGAGCCACGTTGCACGACCGCGCAATTGTCAGTTAAAGCGACGCAGTGCCGAATCGCAAAGAGGGGCCGGGTCCTTAAACTGCATAATGGTGCGGGGGCTGAAGTGGTTAAGCCATCAATAAAAATAGGCTCCACAGACTAAATGGGAGGAGTAGGGAGAAGTAGGGAGGAGTAGGGAAAAGTAGGGAGGAGTAGGGATGAGTAGAGAGGAGTAGGGAAAAGTAGGGATGAGTAGGAATGAGTAGGGATGAGTAGGGAGGAATAGGGAGGATTAGGGAAAAGTAGGGAGGATTAGGGAAAAGTAGGGAGGAGTAGGGAAAAGTAGGGAGGAGTAGGGATGAGTAGAGAGGAGTAGGGATGAGTAGGGAGGAGTAGGGGGGAGTAGGGATGAGTAGGGAGGAGTAGGGATGAGTAGAGAGGAGTAGGGATGAGTAGGGAGGAGTAGGGATGAGTAGAGAGGATTAGAAAGGAGTAGGGATGAGTAGGGAGGAGTAGGGAGGAGTAGGGAGAAGTAGGGATGAGTAAGGAGAAGTAGGGATGAGTAGGGGGGATTAGGGGGGATTAGGGAGAAGTAGGGAAAAGTAGGGAGGAGTAGGGATGAGTAGAGAGGAGTAGGGATGAGTAGGGAGGAGTAGGGATGAGTAGGGAGGAGTAGGGGGGATTAGGGAGAAGTAGGGAAAAGTAGGGAGGAGTAGGGATGAGTAGAGAGGAGTAGGGATGAGTAGGGAGGAATAGGGAGGATTAGGGAGAAGTAGGGAGGAGTAGGGATGAGTAGGGAGGAGTAGGAAGAAGTAGGGAGGAGTAGGGATGAGTAGGGAGGAGTAGGGATGAGTAGGGAGGAGTAGGAAGAAGTAGGGAGGAGTAGGGATGAGTAGGGAGGAGTAGGAAGAAGTAGGGAGGAGTAGGGATGAGTAGGGAGGAGTAGGAAGAAGTAGGGAGGAGTAGGGATGAGTAGGGAGGAGTAGGGATGAGTAGGGAGGAGTAGGAAGAAGTAGGGAGGAGTAGGGATGAGTAGGGAGGAGTAGGAAGAAGTAGGGAGGAGTAGGGATGAGTAGGGAGGAGTAGGAAGAAGTAGGGAGGAGTAGGGATGAGTAGGGAGTAGTAGGAAGAAGTAGGGAGGAGTAGGAAGAAGTAGGGAGGAGTAGGGATGAGTAGGGAGGAGTAGGAAGAAGTAGGGAGGAGTAGGGATGAGTAGGGAGGAGTAGGAAGAAGTAGGGAGGAGTAGGGAGGAGTAGGGATGAGTAGGGAGGAGTAGGAAGAAGTAGGGAGGAGTAGGGATGAGTAGGGAGGAGTAGGAAGAAGTAGGGAGGAGTAGGGATGAGTAGGGAGGAGTAGGAAGAAGTAGGGAGGAGTAGGGATGAGTAGGGAGTAGTAGGAAGAAGTAGGGAGGAGTAGGGATCAGTAGGAAGGAGTAGGGAGGAGTAAAAAGAAATAAGGAGGACCAGGGAGAAGTAGGAAGAAGTAGGGAGATGTAGGGAGGATGTATTCTCAGTGATGTCACCGCTCTCTAGTGATTGGATTGGCTGTATTCTCAGTGATGTCACCGCTCTCTAGTGATTGGACAGGCTGCATTTTTTATATACTTTGCTCTGTTAGAATCTTCCTGGCGCCTCTCCAGCGTTCTTCCAGCTCGCGGTGTTTGTATTGATCGGCAGAAGAAGAGCGCCGGCCCGGGAGAGCGCCGGGCAGAGCGAAGGAGGAGATAAGGAACAAAAGCCGCCGGCGTTAAACGGCTCCTTATCGCCGGCGCAGCCGCCTCTGGTGTCCTTCTTCCGGAGCAGATTGAGCTCCAAATCACAGGGAGCTCGACAGGATTTCCTCGATTTGTTGTGCCGTCAACGTCTCCTGCGAGGGGGGGGCCCTGGGGGGGGGGGGAGGGGGGTCTTCAAGTATTACATTGTACAATATCCGAACAAACACTCGTGGGCCGCGGCCTTTGTTTTTCTTTATTGGAAATATTCCCTCGGTGTGAATAGATCCCGGGATGACCAGATAACAACAAATGATGTCTTATTATACATTTACTACAGTGCCTGGAAAAAGTATTCATACCCCTCTATATACAGTGCCTGGAAAAAGTATTCATACCCCTCTATATACAGGGCCTGGAAAAAGTATTCATACCCCTCTATATACAGTGCCTGGAAAAAGTATTCATACCCCTCTATATACAGTGCCTGGAAAAAGTATTCATACCCCTCTATATACAGTGCCTGGAAAAAGTATTCACTCCCCTTGAAATTTCCCTAATTTTTTCATGTTACAACCAAAAACGTAAATGTATTTTATTGGGATTTTATGTGAGAGACACAAAGTGTGACATTATTGTGGAAGGAAAATGATACAAATAAATATGTGAAAAGTGTGGGGGGGAGGGGCATTTGTATGGCGCCCCCTTTACTCTGATAACTAAAATCTAGCGGAACCAATTGCCTTGAGAAGTCACCTAATTAGTAAATAGAGTCCACATGTGTATCATGTAATCTCACAGCTGTTCTGTGAAGCCCTCATAGGTTTGTTAGAGAACCTTAGTGAACAAACAGCATCATGAAGGTCCGAGGAACGCACCAGACAGGTCAGGGATAAAGTTGTGGAGGCAAAAAACCTTTACAGGGAAGAAGAGCGGCGCCCCCCTCCGCCACCCAACTCCTCGTCCTTTGCCCCCCTCCGCCACCTGACTCTCATCCTTTGCCTCCTCCGCCACCCGACTCCTCGTCCTTTGCCCCCCTCCGCCACCCGACTCCTCGTCCTTTGCCCCCCTCCGCCACCTGACTCTCATCCTTTGCCTCCTCCGCCACCCGACTCCTCGTCCTTTGCCCCCCTCCGCCACCCGACTCCTCGTCCTTTGCCCCCCTCCGCCACCTGACTCTCATCCTTTGCCTCCTCCGCCACCCGACCCCTCGTCCTTTGCCCCCCTTCGCCACCCGACTCCTTATCCTTTGCCCCCCCTCCGCCACCCGACTCCTCGTCCTTTGCCCCCCTCTGCCACCCGACTCCTCGTCCTTTGCCCCCCTCTGCCACCCGACTCCTCGTCCTTTGCCCCCCTCTGCCACCCGACTCCTCGTCCTTTGCCCCCCTCCGCCACCCGACTCCTCATCCTTTGCCCCCCCGCCACCCGACTCCTCGTCCTTTGCCCCCCTCCGCCACTCGACTCCTCGTCCTTTGCCCCCCTCCGCCACCCGACTCCTCATCCCTTGCCCCCTCCGCCACCCCACTCCTCGTCCTTTGCCCCCCTCCGCCGCCCCACTCCTCGTCCTTTGCCCCCCTCTGCCACCCGACTCCTCGTCCTTTGCCCCCCTCTGCCACCCGACTCCTCGTCCTTTGCCCCCCTCTGCCACCCGACTCCTCGTCCTTTGCCCCCCTCTGCCACCCAACTCCTCGTCCTTTGCCACCCGACTCCTCGTCCTTTGCCCCCCCGCCACCCGACTCCTCGTCCTTTGCCCCCCTCCGCCACTCGACTCCTCGTCCTTTGCCCCCCTCCGCCACCCGACTCCTCATCCCTTGCCCCCTCCGCCACCCCACTCCTCGTCCTTTGCCCCCCTCCGCCACCCGACTCCTCGTCCTTTGCCACCCGACTCCTCGTCCTTTGCCCCCCTCCGCCACCTGACTCCTCGTCCTTTGCCCCCCCTCCGCCACCCGACTCCTTGTCCTTTGCCACCCGACTCCTCGTCCTTTGCCCCCCTCCGCCACCCGACTCCTCATCCTTTGCCCCCCTCCGCCACCCGATTTCTTGTCCTTTGCCCCCCTCCGCCACCCGACTCCTCATCCTTTGCCCCCCTCCGCCACCCGACTCCTCGTCCTTTGCCCCCCTCCGCCACCCGACTCCTCATCCTTTGCCCCCCCTCCGCCACCCGACTCCTCGTCCTTTGCTCCCCCGCCACCCGACTCCTCGTCCTTTGCCCCCCCCGCCACCCGACTCCTCGTCCTTTGCCCCCCCCGCCACCCGACTCCTCGTCCTTTGCCCCCCTCCGCCACCCGATTCCTCGTCCTCCCCCCCCCCCCAGATAATCTCTCCATAGAGATATGGAAGGGAGCAAGAATGACCCCCAGTCAGGACTTCCAGGCCATCAGAGGTTAAAGCTCCCCACCCCCTCTTATGTGTCAGGGAGGAACCACAACGCTTATAATAAGGGTATGAGCTGGAATTACACATGGCGATCGGAACACAGATGGCGCCATGCCAGGGGCTCAGGCTCAGCTGGAACGCTGGGGGGGGGGGGGGGTTGGCGCTCCGCTAAACAACTGTGACATCTATTAGGACATATCGCATTATTATTTATAATATTCCTCTCTTCTCCCATCCACACAAGCAGGACGCGGGTCCTAATCTTTCCATCCTTCTCCCTTTTCTTCTCCTCCTCATTCTCCTCTCCTTCTCTTCTCCCCTTCTCCTCTCTTTCTCTTCTCCTCCTCTCCTCTTCTTCCCTTCCATCTCTTCTTCTCCTTCTCTTCTTCTCTCCTTTTCTTCACCCCCCTTCTCTTCTCTTCTCCCCGTCTCTCTCTCTCTCTTCTCTTTTCCTCTCCTCCTCTTCTCTTTTCTTCTCCTCCCCTTCTCTCCTTCTCTTCTCTTCTCCTTTCCTTCTCTTCTCTTCTCTTCTTCTCCTTCTCTTCTCCTCTCCTTCTCTTCACCCCCTTCTCTTCTCTTCTTCTTTTCTTCTCCCCTTCTCTCCTTCTCTTCCCTCCTTCTCTTCTCTTTTCTTCTCCTCCCCTTCTCTTCTCTCCTTCTCCTCTCCTCTCTTCTCCTTCTCTTCTCCTCTCCTTCTCTCCGTCTCTTCTCTTCTCCTCTCCTTCTCTTCTTCTCTTCTCTTCTCCTTCTCTTCTTCTCTTCTTCTCTTCAACCCCCCCCCCCATTTTTGGGCCAACCGCACCTGTGAAAAATGGACACGTGACCAAAGCACCAAAAAGACAAATCGCGCGTGCGTTTTTACCGACGATTTCTATTCATTTCATCTGCGCATTTCAAAACGCACAGCGCGGTGGTGCAAAAAGTGCCAACGAAACTTTTTTTCCCCTGTGTTTCTCTTGCAAGTTAAAAAATGCAGTAAAAATGCATTAGTGTGACTGGGGGGCCTAAATCATTTGATTATTTTATCGATCACCACATTTTTTTTTTATATCCGTCAACCATTCGGGTCGCGATATAAACGTACTTTCTCTTTAACCTCCTCCGACACACAGACCGCGAATCGCACAGGCAGGATATCCTCTCACAATCTGTCAATTTCTCACAGATATCCGATTTATCTGGCAGAATGCGCGGGACGCGGCCCCGGGGGGGGGGGGGGGGGGGGTCATCTGCACAACCAGCGAGGAGATTCCGGGTAGCCGCGTAAAAAAGGTGTGAAATAGCGAGTGACGCGCGTAAATAATCTTTTTCTCGGCAGTCCAGCGCTATCTGCGTGACGGGAAGCGACACGTCCGATCGCACTGGCCGATACCATTACGGGTCAGGAGATTAGAGCAAAATAAACAGCCCCGAGATTAGTAAACAAAATTCCGCAGTGGGCATAGTCGCGTAGTTACGGCACGCCGTCGCCCGCTACAAATGCGCCCATCTGTCCGAGGCAGCCGGTGCCAGGGAAACAGAACTCGCTTAACCCCTTCCGTGTCTGGAGGGGAAGTCGGGAAGGACTGTCCTGCAGGGCCAAAGATTTTTAGGGTACAAAAGAAAAATTGAGAACAAAGAATGATACATACCAGACACATGTCCCCCTGAGGGTTATGGAAGCTCCTTTCACCCAGGGCCAGATCTGGGGGTTCAATAAAAAAAAGGTCAGGGGGCATAATGTCAACAGTGTGACAGAGACGCAAGTTCCGACCTGGAGGTGCAGAGGTAGTGCAGGAGTGAGGAGGGAACGCTAGTATGTCAAGGATGAATAAACAGAACATGTGCCCCCCTATGCCGGGTGTCCCCAAAAGAGTCCCTCTTTACATCAGAAGTTCTTATTTGAGTATCTCTTTGCATCAGCTTTCCTATCAGGGTCCCCATTAGAGTGCCCCCTTTCATCAAGTGTCCCCATCACAGTGCCCATTTACATCAGGTGACCCCTTACATCAGGTGTTCCAATGAGAGTGCCCCTTTACATCAGGTGTCCCCATCAGAGTGCCCCATAACAGTGCCCCTTTAAATCAAAGTGCCTCTTTACATCAGGTGTTCCCATCAGAGTGCCCCTTACATTTGGTGTCCCCATCAGGGTGCCCCTTTACATCAGGTGTTCCCCATAAGAGTGCCCCTTTACATCTGGTGTCTCCATCACAGTGCCCCCTTACATCAGGTGTTCCCATTAGAGTGCCCCTTTTCTTTTATAAAGTGTCCCCGTCACATTGCCCTTTTACATCAGGTGTCCCCATCAGAGTGCCCCCCATCACAGTGCCATTTTACATCAGGTGCCCCCTTACATCAGGTGTCCCCATCAGAGTGCCCTTTTACATCAGGTGTCCCCATCAGAGTGCCCCCTTTCATCAAGTGTCCCCATCACAATGCCGTTTTACAATAGGTGGCCCCTTACATCAGGTGTTCCCATGAGAGTACCACCTTACATCTGGTGTCCCCATCACAGTGCCCTTTTACATCAGGCGCCCCCTTACATCAGGTGTCCCCACCTGAGTGCCCCCTTACATCAGGTATCCCCATCACAGTGCCCTTTTACATCAGGCGCCCCCTTACATCAGGTGTCCCCATCAGAGTGCCCCCTTTCATCAAGTGTCCCCATCACAGTGCCGTTTTACAATAGGTGGCCCCTTACATCAGGTGTTCCCATGAGAGTACCACCTTACATCTGGTGTTTCCATCAAAGTGCCCCCTTACATCTGGTGTCCCCATCACAGTGCCCTTTTACATCAGTCGCCCCCTTACATCAGGTGTCCCCATCTGAGTGCCCCCTTACATCAGGTATCCCCATCACAGTGCCCTTTTACATCAGGTGTCCCCATCAAAGTGCCCCCCCATCACAGTGCCCTTTTACATCAGGCGCCCACTTACATCAGGTGTCCCCATGAGAGTGTCCCCTTACATCAGGTACCCCCATCACAGTGCCCTTTTACTTCAGGTGTCCCCATCACAGTGCCCTTTTACATCAGGCGCCCCCTTACATCAGGTGTCCCCATCAGAGTGCCCCCTTTCATCAAGTGTCCCCATCACAGTGCCGTTTTACAATAGGTGGCCCCTTACATCAGGTGTTCCCATGAGAGTACCACCTTACATCTGGTGTTTCCATCAAAGTGCCCCCTTACATCTGGTGTCCCCATCACAGTGCCCTTTTACATCAGGCGCCCCCTTACATCAGTTGTCCTCATCTGAGTGCCCCCTTACATCAGGTATCCCCATCACAGTGCCCTTTTACATCAGGTGTCCCCATCAAAGTGCCCCCCCATCACAGTGCCCTTTTACATCAGGCGCCCCCTTACATCAGGTGTCCCCATCAGAGTGTCCCCTTACATCAGGTACCCCCATCACAGTGCCCTTTTACATCAGGTGTCCCCATCACAGTGCCCTTTTACATCAGAGTGCCCCCCATCACAGTGCCCTTTTACATAAGGTGCCCCTTACATCAGGTGTCCCAATCAGAGTGCCCCCTTTTATCAAGTGTCCCCATCACAGTGCCCCCTTTCATCAGGCGTTACCATGAGCGTGCCCCTTACATCAAGTGTCCCCATCACAGTGCCCCCTTTCATCATGTGTTGCCATGAGAGTGCCCCTTTACATCAAGTGTGCCCATCAGAGTGCCCTTTAACATCAGGTAGCCTCTTTACATAATCTAGTTCAACCAGTAGAAGCAAAAGAAATGATACAATCCTATATATACAATGCCATACCCACAGCTGATCCAGAGGAAGGCAATAAAACCCCAATAAAGCTTCCTTAGCAGGGGGTCATTATTACTGTCCTTTATAGAAAAGATCATCTTTCCTAATGGACGTCCGGAACATCACATGAAGACCGAGGACAAGAAGATCACGGCCTGGGTGTATTCTACAGTGCATGTGTCTCCAGTCGTATTCATAAGCTGGAGATATATCTCTGTTGGAATAACAAACAGCGCTCAAATCTACATCCTCATCCTCCAGTGCTGACTCCAGAATCTCCATCTGCTTCCTCCAGTGCTGACTCCAGAATCTCTATCTGCTTCCTCCAGTGCTGACTCCAGAATCTCCATCTGCTTCCTCCAGTGCTGACTCCAGAATCTCCATCTGCTTCCTCCAGTGCTGACTCCAGAATCTCCATCTGCTTCCTCCAGTGCTGACTCCAGAATCTCCATCTGCTTCCTCCAGTACCAACTTCAAAATCTCCATCCTTATCCTCCAGTGCCAGTTCCAGAATCTCCATCTTCCAGCGCCAACTCAAAAGTCACCGCCCTCCAGTGTAGATGTCAAGATCTACATCCCCGTCTCCCAGTCCAGGTTCCAAAATCTCCATGACCATATTCCAGTGCTGACTGAAAGAATCTCCATCACTTTTGTCCATTGTCGACTCCAAACCTCTGTCTGCATCCTCCAGTGTAGACTCCCATATCTCCATCCCCATCATCCATTACCAACTCCAAAATCTCCAAATGCATCCTCCAGTGTACACTCCAAAATCTCCATTCCCGTCCTCCAACTCAAAGCTCTCCTCCCACTTCCTTCAGTGTAGACTCCATAATCGAATTCACTGTTATCCAGTGCCTACTCAAAACTCTCCTCCCATGTCCTTCAAGGCAGACTCCAAAATCTCCATCACCATCCTCCAGTGCAACTCCAAAATCTCCATCCTGGTATTCCAGTGTAAACTCCAAAATCTTTATTACCATCTTCCCGTGCCGACTCCAAAACTCCCATCCTCATCCTCCAGGGCTGATTTTCGACTGCATCACCGCCCTTGAGTGTCAACTCCAAAATTTCCATCTTCATCCTCCAGTGTCAACTCCAATATCTCTATCACCACCATCTATTATCGTCTCCAAAACCTTTGCATCCTTCAGTGCGACTCCAAAATGTCCATTCCCGTCCTCCAGTGTCAACTCCAAAAAAAAACATCCTCATCCTCTAGTGCTGATTTCAGACTCTCCATCACCGCCCTCCAGTGTCAACTCCAATATCTCTATCACCGCCATCTATTGTCGTCTCCAAAACCTTTGCATCCTTCAGTGCGACTCCAAAATCTCCATTTCCCGTCCTCCAGTGCCGACTCCAAAATCTCCATAGCTGTCATCTATTGTAGACTCCAACACTCCAAAATCTCTATCCACAACCTCCAGTGTCAACTCCAAAATTTCCATCCTCATCATCCAGTGTCAACTCCAAAATCTCTATCACCGCCATCTATTGTCGACCACAAAAACCTTTGCATCTTTCAGTGCCGACTCCAGAATCTCCATTCCCTTCCTCCAGTGCCGACTCCAAAATCTTTATCCACGTTTTGCAGTGCAGACTCCAAAATCTCCATCCACATCCTCCAGTGTCAACTCCAGCCTCGAGAATCCCGACGACATAATTGAGAATACCGACGAGAAAATAGAGAGCAGGTTCTCTATTTTTGCTCGTCGAGATTCCTGGCAGTTTTCTCGATGAAAAAACCATACACACGGCCGGTTTTCTCGGCAAAAAGCTCTGCCAGCAGTTTTCTTGCTGGTTTATTGCCGAGAAAACCGGTCGCGTGTACGAGGCCTTCCTCTGCGTCCTCTGGTGTTGAATTGTACGAGGCCTTCCTCTGCGTCCTCTGGTGTTGAATCGTACGAGGCCTTCCTCTGCGTCCTCTGGTGTTGAATCGTACGAGGCCTTCCTCTGCTCCTCTGGTGTTGAATCGTACGAGGCCTTCCTCTGCGTCCTTTGGTGTTGAATCGTACGAGGCCTTCCTCTGCGTCCTCTGGTGTTGAATCGTACGAGGCCTTCCTCTGCATCCTCTGGTGTTGAATTGTACAAGGCCTTCCTCTGCGTCCTCTGGTGTTAAATTGTACGAGGCCTTCCTCTGCATTCTCTGGTGTTAAATTGTACGAGGCCTTCCTCTGTGTCCTCTGGTGTTGAATCGTACGAGGCCTTCCTCTGCGTCCTCTGGTGTTGAATCGTACAAGGCCTTCCTCTGCGTCCTCTGATGTTGAATCGTACGGGGCCTTCCTCTGCGTCCTCTGGTGTTGAATCGTACGAGGCCTTCCTCTGCGTCCTCTGGTGTTGAATCGTACGAGGCCTTCCTCTGCGTCCTCTGGTGTTGAATCGTACGAGGCCTTCATCTGCGTCCTCTGGTGTTGAATCGTACGAGGCCTTCCTCTGCGTCCTCTGGTGTTGAATCGTACGAGGCCTTCCTCTGCATCCTCTGGTGTTGAATTGTACGAAGGCCTTCCTCCGCGTCCTCTGGTGTTGAATCGTACGAAGGCCTTCCTCTGCATCCTCTGGTGTTGAATTGTACGAAGGCCTTCCTCCGCGTCCTCTGGTGTTGAATCGTACGAGGCCTTCCTCCGCGTCCTCTGGTGTTGAATCGTACGAGGCCTTCCTCTGCGTCCTCTGGTGTTGAATCGTACGAGGCCTTCCTCTGCATCCTCTGGTGTTGAATTGTACGAACGCCTTCCTCCGCATCCTCTGGTGTTGAATCGTACGAAGGCCTTCCTCTGCGTCCTCTGGTGTTGAATCGTACGAGGCCTTCCTCTGCGTCCTCTGATGTTGAATCGTACGAGGCCTTCCTCTGCGTCCTCTGGTGTTGAATCGTACGAGGCCTTCCTCTGCGTCCTGGTGTTGAATCGTACGAGGCCTTCCTCTGCGTCCTCTGGTGTTGAATTCACAAATTCCATCTGCATCCTCCAAGTTCCTACTCCATAACCTCCTTCCCCAACCTCTAGTGCTGTCTTTACCTCCGGTGCATCCTCAGGTCCTCCATATAGCCTTTCCTTGCTGTATATTACAAATATGTGCCTTTTAAGACAGATTTTCTATTTTTGCTCGTCGAGATTCCTGGCAGTTTTCCTGACGAAAAAAACATACACACGGCCGGTTTTCTCGGCAAAAAGCTCTGCCAGCAGTTTTCTTGCTGGTTTATTGCCGAGAAAACTGGTCGTGTATACAAGGCCTTCCTCTGCGTCCTCTGGTGTTGAATCGTACGAGGCCTTCCTCTGCGTCCTCTGGTGTTGAATCGTACGAGGCCTTCCACTGCGTCCTCTGGTGTTGAATCGTACGAGGCCTTCCTCTGCGTCCTCTGGTGTTGAATCGTACGAGGCCTTCCTCTGCATCCTCTGGTGTTGAATTGTACGAGGCCTTCATCTGAGTAAAATCCAGAAACGATAGGGAGAAAGGAGTCACCGCTCCAGGTGGGATCACTAAATGGTTACAGGTGGTGCAGGATACCGAGGGTGCTGGCGGTGCACTAAGCAAAATGAAGACAAAGAAAAATGGATAGCCGCACTCCAAAACCTGATGGGTGGTCTTTTATTCAATAGACAGCATGTACAAAAATAGGGTCACAGCAGTGGAAACAAGGAACATCCGACGCGTTTCGCACTGGATCAGTGCTTATTCATGGCTTGTTTCCACTGCTGTGACCCTATTTTTGTACATGCTGTCTATTGAATAAAAGACCACCCATCAGGTTTTGGAGTGCGGCTATCTATTTTTCTTTGCCTTCATCTGTGTCCTCTGGTGTTGAATCGTATGAGGCCTTCCTCTCCGTCCTCTGGTGTTGAATCGTACGAAGGCCTTCCTCTGCGTCCTCTGGTGTTGAATCGTACGAGGCCTTCCTCTGCGTCCTCTGGTGTTGAATCGTACGAGGCCTTCCTCTCCGTCCTCTGGTGTTGAATCGTACGAAGGCCTTCCTCTGCGTCCTCTGGTGTTGAATCGTACGAGGCCTTCCTCTGCGTCCTCTGGTGTTGAATCGTACGAAGGCCTTCCTCTGCGTCCTCTGGTGTTGAATCGTACGAGGCCTTCCTCTGCGTCCTCTGGTGTTGAAGCGTACGAGGCCTTCCTCTGCGTCCTCTGGTGTTGAATCGTACGAGGCCTTCCTCTGCATCCTCTGGTGTTGAATCGTACGAGGCCTTCCTCTGCGTCCTCTGGTGTTGAATCGTACGAGGCCTTCCTCTGCGTCCTCTGGTGTTGAATCGTACGAGGCCTTCCTCTGCGTCCTCTGATGTTGAATCGTACGAGGCCTTCCTCTGCGTCCTCTGGTGTTGAATCGTACGAGGCCTTCCTCTGCGTCCTCTGGTGTTGAATCGTACGAGGCCTTCCTCTCCGTCCTCTGGTGTTGAATCGTACGAAGGCCTTCCTCTGCGTCCTCTGGTGTTGAATCGTACGAGGCCTTCCTCTGCGTCCTCTGGTGTTGAATCGTACGAGGCCTTCCTCTGCGTCCTCTGATGTTGAATCGTACGAGGCCTTCCTCTGCGTCCTCTGGTGTTGAATCGTACGAGGCCTTCCTCTGCGTCCTCTGGTGTTGAATCGTACGAGGCCTTCCTCTGCGTCCTCTGGTGTTGAATCGTATGAGGCCTTCCTCTGCGTCCTCTGGTGTTGAATCGTACGAGGCCTTCCTCTGCGTCCTCTGGTGTTGAATCGTACGAGGCCTTCCTCTGCGTCCTCTGGTGTTGAATCGTACGAGGCCTTCCTCTGCGTCCTCTGGTGTTGAATCGTACGAGGCCTTCCTCTGCGTCCTCTGGTGTTGAATCGTATGAGGCCTTCCTCTGCGTCCTCTGGTGTTGAATCGTACGAGGCCTTCCTCTGCGTCCTCTGGTGTTGAATCGTACGAGGCCTTCCTCTGCGTCCTCTGGTGTTGAATCGTACGAGGCCTTCCTCTGCGTCCTCTGGTGTTGAATCGTATGAGGCCTTCCTCTGCGTCCTCTGGTGTTGAATCGTACGAGGCCTTCCTCTGCGTCCTCTGGTGTTGAATCGTACGAGGCCTTCCTCTGCGTCCTCTGGTGTTAAATCGTACAAGGCCTTCCTCTGCGTCCTCTGGTGTTGAATCGTATGAGGCCTTCCTCTGCGTCCTCTGGTGTTGAATCGTACGAGGCCTTCCTCTGCGTCCTCTGGTGTTGAATTGTACGAGGCCTTCCTCTGCATCCTCTGGTGTTAAATTGTACGAGGCCTTCCTCTGCGTCCTCTGGTGTTGAATCGTATGAGGCCTTCCTCTGCGTCCTCTGGTGTTGAATCGTACGAGGCCTTCCTCTGCGTCCTCTGGTGTTGAATCGTACGAGGCCTTCCTCTGCGTCCTCTGGTGTTGAATCGTACGAGGCCTTCCTCTGCGTCCTCTGGTGTTGAATCGTATGAGGCCTTCCTCTGCGTCCTCTGGTGTTGAATCGTACGAGGCCTTCCTCTGCGTCCTCTGGTGTTGAATCGTACGAGGCCTTCCTCTGCGTCCTCTGGTGTTAAATCGTACGAGGCCTTCCTCTGCGTCCTCTGGTGTTGAATCGTATGAGGCCTTCCTCTGCGTCCTCTGGTGTTGAATCGTATGAGGCCTTCCTCTGCGTCCTCTGGTGTTGAATCGTACGAGGCCTTCCTCTGCGTCCTCTGGTGTTGAATCGTATGAGGCCTTCCTCTGCGTCCTCTGGTGTTGAATCGTACGAGGCCTTCCTCTGCGTCCTCTGGTGTTGAATTGTACGAGGCCTTCCTCTGCATCCTCTGGTGTTAAATTGTACGAGGCCTTCCTCTGCATCCTCTGGTGTTGAATCGTACGAGGCCTTCCTCTGCATCCTCTGGTGTTGAATTGTACGAGGCCTTCATCTGAGTAAAATCCAGAAACGATAGGGAGAAAGGAGTCACCGCTCCAGGTGGGATCACTAAATGGTTACAGGTGGTGCAGGATACCGAGGGTGCTGGCGGTGCACTAAGCAAAATGAAGACAAAGAAAAATGGATAGCCGCACTCCAAAACCTGATGGGTGGTCTTTTATTCAATAGACAGCATGTACAAAAATAGGGTCACAGCAGTGGAAACAAGGAACATCCGACGCGTTTCGCACTGGATCAGTGCTTATTCATGGCTTGTTTCCACTGCTGTGACCCTATTTTTGTACATGCTGTCTATTGAATAAAAGACCACCCATCAGGTTTTGGAGTGCGGCTATCTATTTTTCTTTGCCTTCATCTGTGTCCTCTGGTGTTGAATCGTATGAGGCCTTCCTCTCCGTCCTCTGGTGTTGAATCGTACGAAGGCCTTCCTCTGCGTCCTCTGGTGTTGAATCGTACGAGGCCTTCCTCTGCGTCCTCTGGTGTTGAATCGTACGAGGCCTTCCTCTCCGTCCTCTGGTGTTGAATCGTACGAAGGCCTTCCTCTGCGTCCTCTGGTGTTGAATCGTACGAGGCCTTCCTCTGCGTCCTCTGGTGTTGAATCGTACGAAGGCCTTCCTCTGCGTCCTCTGGTGTTGAATCGTACGAGGCCTTCCTCTGCGTCCTCTGGTGTTGAATCGTACGAGGCCTTCCTCTGCGTCCTCTGGTGTTGAATCGTACGAGGCCTTCCTCTGCATCCTCTGGTGTTGAATCGTACGAGGCCTTCCTCTGCGTCCTCTGGTGTTGAATCGTACGAGGCCTTCCTCTGCGTCCTCTGGTGTTGAATCGTACGAGGCCTTCCTCTGCGTCCTCTGATGTTGAATCGTACGAGGCCTTCCTCTGCGTCCTCTGGTGTTGAATCGTACGAGGCCTTCCTCTGCGTCCTCTGGTGTTGAATCGTACGAGGCCTTCCTCTCCGTCCTCTGGTGTTGAATCGTACGAAGGCCTTCCTCTGCGTCCTCTGGTGTTGAATCGTACGAGGCCTTCCTCTGCGTCCTCTGGTGTTGAATCGTACGAGGCCTTCCTCTGCGTCCTCTGATGTTGAATCGTACGAGGCCTTCCTCTGCGTCCTCTGGTGTTGAATCGTACGAGGCCTTCCTCTGCCCCTCTGGTGTTGAATCGTACGAGGCCTTCCTCTGCGTCCTCTGGTGTTGAATCGTATGAGGCCTTCCTCTGCGTCCTCTGGTGTTGAATCGTACGAGGCCTTCCTCTGCGTCCTCTGGTGTTGAATCGTACGAGGCCTTCCTCTGCGTCCTCTGGTGTTGAATCGTACGAGGCCTTCCTCTGCGTCCTCTGGTGTTGAATCGTACGAGGCCTTCCTCTGCGTCCTCTGGTGTTGAATCGTATGAGGCCTTCCTCTGCGTCCTCTGGTGTTGAATCGTACGAGGCCTTCCTCTGCGTCCTCTGGTGTTGAATCGTACGAGGCCTTCCTCTGCGTCCTCTGGTGTTGAATCGTACGAGGCCTTCCTCTGCGTCCTCTGGTGTTGAATCGTATGAGGCCTTCCTCTGCGTCCTCTGGTGTTGAATCGTACGAGGCCTTCCTCTGCGTCCTCTGGTGTTGAATCGTACGAGGCCTTCCTCTGCGTCCTCTGGTGTTAAATCGTACAAGGCCTTCCTCTGCGTCCTCTGGTGTTGAATCGTATGAGGCCTTCCTCTGCGTCCTCTGGTGTTGAATCGTACGAGGCCTTCCTCTGCGTCCTCTGGTGTTGAATCGTACGAGGCCTTCCTCTGCGTCCTCTGGTGTTGAATTGTACGAGGCCTTCCTCTGCATCCTCTGGTGTTAAATTGTACGAGGCCTTCCTCTGCGTCCTCTGGTGTTGAATCGTATGAGGCCTTCCTCTGCGTCCTCTGGTGTTGAATCGTACGAGGCCTTCCTCTGCGTCCTCTGGTGTTGAATCGTACGAGGCCTTCCTCTGCGTCCTCTGGTGTTGAATCGTACGAGGCCTTCCTCTGCGTCCTCTGGTGTTGAATCGTATGAGGCCTTCCTCTGCGTCCTCTGGTGTTGAATCGTACGAGGCCTTCCTCTGCGTCCTCTGGTGTTGAATCGTACGAGGCCTTCCTCTGCGTCCTCTGGTGTTAAATCGTACGAGGCCTTCCTCTGCGTCCTCTGGTGTTGAATCGTATGAGGCCTTCCTCTGCGTCCTCTGGTGTTGAATCGTATGAGGCCTTCCTCTGCGTCCTCTGGTGTTGAATCGTACGAGGCCTTCCTCTGCGTCCTCTGGTGTTGAATCGTATGAGGCCTTCCTCTGCGTCCTCTGGTGTTGAATCGTACGAGGCCTTCCTCTGCGTCCTCTGGTGTTGAATTGTACGAGGCCTTCCTCTGCATCCTCTGGTGTTAAATTGTACGAGGCCTTCCTCTGCGTCCTCTGGTGTTGAATTCACAAATTCCATCTGCATCCTCCAAGTTCCTACTCCATAACCTCCTTCCCCGACCTCTAGTGCTGTCTTTGCCTCTGGTGCATCCTCAGGTCCTCCATATAGCCTTTCCTTGCTGTATATTACAAATATGTGCCTTTTAAGACGGATTGATTGATTGACTTGGTTGGAGGTGATACTTGTGTCTAATAAGACTGTGTCACATAGCACTTAGTCTGACATGTTTTAGTCACTGAGGATCAACAAGGGAATGATTTTGATGGAGGAAGGAAGCTTAGGCTGACCCTTCATTCACAGCACAGAGATCAGGGGTGCTATACAGGAAGCTTCATAGTGGATAGCGGTGTCACCCTTCTTCACCATGCAGTGCAGCTGGGGGGGCATGTGAATGACCAGACTGGCTGGACAGAGCAACCATTACTTTGGCAGTTAGGAGAGTCAACATGTATGGATGTCATCTGCATGTTTATCTGTTTGGTGGAGTTACACTTTAACCACTTAAGCCCCGGACCAATATGCAGGTTAAGGACCTGGCCCCTTTTTGCGATTCGGCGCTGCGTCGCTTTAACTGACAATCGCGCGGTCGTGCGACGTGGCTCCCAAACAAAATCGGCGTCTTTTTTCCCCCACAAACAGAGCTTTCTTTTGGTGGTATTTGATCACTAGTGTTGAGCAGAATATGCCATATTCGATTTCGCGATATATCTCGAATATATAGTCGAATATTCGAGAAATATTCGCTAAATACGAATATTCGTGATATTTTTTGGAAATTAAATTATTGCGAATTTTCGCTATTGCGAATTTTCGCTATTGCGATTTTTCGCTATTGCGAATATTCCAGAAATGCGGAATGGAGCACTCTGATTGGCTCAGAATATTCGTGATATTTTATAATACAAAATAATTGCGAATATTCGAGAAATGCGGAATGGAGCACTCTGATTGGCTCAGAATATTCGTGATATATTACAATATAAAATAATTGCGAATATTCGAGAAATGCGGAAGGAGCACTCTGATTGGCTCAGAATATTCGTGATATATTACAATATAAAATAATTGCGAATATTCGAGAAATGCGGAAGGAGCACTCTGATTGGCTCAGAATATTCGTGATATATTACAATATAAAATAATTGCGAATATTCGAGAAATGCGGAAGGAGCACTCTGATTGGCTCAGAATATTCGTGATATATTACAATATAAAATAATTGCGAATATTCGAGAAATGCGGAAGGAGCACTCTGATTGGCTCAGAATATTTGTGATATTTTATAATACAAAATAATTGCGAATATTCGAGAAATGCGGAATGGAGCACTCTGATTGGCTCAGAATATTCGTGATATATTACAATATAAAATAATTGCGAATATTCGAGAAATGCGGAATGGAGCACTCTGATTGGCTCAGAATATTCGTGATATATTACAATACAAAATAATTGCGAAATTTCGAGAAATGCGGAATGGAGCACTTTGATTGGCTCAGAATATTCGTGATATATTACAATATAAAATAATCGCGCGATATCGCTATTGCCGAATAAACGCATTGCGATTTTTCGGCAATATAAAATGAGCGCTGCAGCTACTCGGCCCAAGGTCTCTAATCATACCAGCAATGCTTTTACACGTCGATGGGGATCTCTAGGATGTGATCTGTTCTAAAAAAAAATTGAAAAAATTTGAATATTCGAAATAGCGAATATTCGCCGCGATATTCGTGTTATTCGCGAATACTCGAATATGCAATATTCGTAGCGAATATTCGCAATGCGAATATTCGTGAGCAACACTATTGATCACCTCTGCGGTTTTTATTTTTTGAGCTATAAACAAAAATACAGCGACAGTATTGAAAAAAATGCAATATTTTTTACTTTTTGCTATAATAAATATCCCCAAAAAATATGTTAAAAAAATGTTTTTCCCTCAGTTTAGGCCGATACGTATTCTTCTACATATTTTGGTAAGAAAAAAAAAAAAGCAATAAGCGTTTATCGTTGGTTTGCGCAAAATTTATAGCGTTTACAAAATAGGGGTTAGTTTTTTTTTTGCATTTTTATTAATAAATGTTTTTGTTTTTTTACTAGTAATGGCGGCGATCAGCGATTTTTGTCATGGCTGCGACATTATGGCGGACACATCGGACAATTTTGACACATTTTTGGGACCATTGTCATTTTCACAGCGAACAGTGCTATAAAAATGCACCGATTACTGTGAAAATGACAATGGCAGTGAAGGGGTTAACCACTAGGTAGAGCTGTAAGGGTTAAGTGTGCCCTAAGGCAGTGATTCTTACTGTAGGGGGGGCGTGGCTGGACGCGTGACGTCACTGATCGACGTTCCCTATATCAGGGAACAGACGATCACTGACAAGCCACACAGAAGCACGGGGAGGTGCCTCTCCCCGTTCTTCAGCTCCTGTGACCGATCGCGGGGACACTGGCAGCGATCGGGCCCGTGGGTCCCGCGGCCACGGAGCTTTGGACCTGGTCGCGAGCGCACTGCCAGTGGCGCGCTCGCGACCCACGGCTGGGCTCTTAAAGAGGACGTATATATACGCCCATGTGCCCAGCCGTTAGACCCGAGTCTACTACAAAACGCACAGGACACGCGTCCAATCAGCACGCAGCATGTGTGCTAATATAACCGATTCCAATTATGGATTTACTGTTAAATTTTTTTTTTTCTTTCAAAGAGTAGACGACGCCTTTTTAATGGGGGTCCCCCCTTTGTGGCACCGCTGTGAACCGGCGCAGCTTCTCCGACAATCCGTACGGTCGCGGTACAATGCGAAGGTTTGATGTCTGGCTCTGTTCTGGAATAATTAGCTGCGTTCTCCTTTCATCGTCCTCGTCGCGGTGATGGCATCTCAAGCAGCGACACTAAAAGCCAATTCTAATTAAGGTCCCTGCGCCGCCATCGTGCCGCACAGCCGGCGCTCGTTTGTAACGTCTTCACAGGTTAAAGGAAGAGACCTTTGAAGTGGGTTATGGAGCCTTTTTTTTTAGAGATGGAATACTATTCGTCTTTTTGTAATGCTGCGGTTCCCGGACCCCTGAAGAGCCAACGCTCTGAATCGTAACCTCGGTATACAGTGGCGGGAAGGTTCCAACCGGCTCTAAGGCCTCCCGCCGCCTCGCTGGTTCGGTGATTATCTAGATGGTTTAAGGATAATACCAAGCTTCATAAATGGAATGTTTGGAAAGTGGGTGCTCCTCTCCCGTCCTCCTTTCTCTCTCTTCTCCCATTCCTCCTCTCAGGCTCTTTTGTTCTTCCTCTCCCATCCTCCTTTCTCTTCTCCCTCTTCCTCTCAGCCTCCTTTGTGCTTTTTCTACCGTCCTCCTTTCTCTCTTCTCCTCCAGGGATGGACTGGCCATTGGGACTACAGGGAGTTTCCCGGTGGGCCGATGGCTCAGTGGGCTGGCTTCAGTGACAGCGGACCGCTGCCCCCCTCCGCTCCTCTGTCTCTGACTTGGGTGGCCGGGGGGGGGGGGCAGTTGTCCGGCCGCCATGGGAGAGACCTGTCAAAGTGGGCCAGTCTGGGTGAAGTCCAGGGCCAAATTTCTGTCCCAGTCCAGCCCTGTTCTCCTCTCAGACTCTCCTGCATCCTCTCTTCTACAACTTCATCTCTTCTCCTCCCCTCCCCTCTCCACTCACCCTTCTCTTCTCCCCTCCTCCTGTCCTGCATCCTCTCATCTACAACTTCATCTCTTCTCCTCCCCTCCACTCCCCTCTTCACTCACTCTTTTCTTCTCCCCTCCTGCATCCTCTCTTCTACAACTTCATCTCTTCTCCTCCCCTCCCCTCTCCACTCACTCTTCTCTTCTCCCCTCCTCCTCTCCTGCATCCTCTCTTCTACAACTTCATCTCTTCTCCTCCCCTCCCCTCTCCACTCACTCTTCTTTTCTCCCCTCTTCCTCTCCTGCATCCTCTTTTCTACAATTTCATCTCTTCTCCTCTCCTCCTCTCTCCATCCACTCTTCTCTTTTCCCCTCCTCCTCTCAGACTCTTTCCTGCTTCCTCTCCCCTCCTCCTCCTTACTCTTCTCCTCTCCTCCCCTCCCCTATCCATCCATTCTTCTCTTCTCCCCTCCTCCTCTCCTGCATCCTCTCGTCTACAACTTCATCTCTTCTCCTTCCCTCTCCACTCACTCTTCTCTTCTCCCCTCCTCCTCTCCAGCATTCTTTCTTCTATAACTTCATCTCTTCTCCTCTCCTCCCCTCTCCACTCACTCTTCTTTTCTCCCCTCCTCCTCTCCTGCATCCTCTCTTCTACAACTTCATCTCTTCTCCTCCCCTCCCCTCTCCACTCACTCTTCTCTTCTCCCCTCCTGCATCCTGTCTTCTACAATTTCATCTCTTCTCCTCTCCTCCTCTCTCCATCCACTCTTCTCTTCTCCCCTCCTCCTCTCAGACTCTTTTCTGCTTCCTCTCCCCTCCTCCTTTTTACTCTTCTCCTCTCCTCCCCTCCCCTCTCCATCCACTCTTCTCTTCTCCCCTCCTCTCCTGCATCCTCTCTTCTACAACTTCATCTGTTCTCCTCCCCTCTCCACTCACTCTTCTCTTCTCCCCTCCTCCTCTCCTGCACCCTCTCTTTTACAACTTCATCTCTTCTTCTCCTCTCCTCCCCTCCTCTCTCCATCCACTCTTCTCCACTCCTCCTCTCAGACTCTTTCCTGCTTCCTCTCCCCTCATCCTCCTCTTTACTCTTCTCCTTTCCTCCCCTCCCCTCCCCTCTCCATCCACTCTTCTCTTCTCCCCTGCTCCTCTCCTGCATCCTCTCTTCTACAACTTCATCTCTTCTCCTCCCCTTCCCTCTCCACTCACTCTTCTCTTCTCCCCTCCTCCTCTCCAGCATTCTTTCTTCTATAACTTCATCTCTTCTCCTCTCCTCCCCTCTCCACTCACTCTTCTTTTCTCCCCTCCTCCTCTCCTGCATCCTCTCTTCTACAACTTCATCTCTTCTCCTCCCCTCCCCTCTCCACTCACTCTTCTCTTCTCCCCTCCTGCATCCTGTCTTCTACAATTTCATCTCTTCTCCTCTCCTCCTCTCTCCATCCACTCTTCTCTTCTCCCCTCCTCCTCTCAGACTCTTTTCTGCTTCCTCTCCCCTCCTCCTTTTTACTCTTCTCCTCTCCTCCCCTCCCCTCTCCATCCACTCTTCTCTTCTCCCCTCCTCTCCTGCATCCTCTCTTCTACAACTTCATCTGTTCTCCTCCCCTCTCCACTCACTCTTCTCTTCTCCCCTCCTCCTCTCCTGCACCCTCTCTTTTACAACTTCATCTCTTCTTCTCCTCTCCTCCCCTCCTCTCTCCATCCACTCTTCTCCACTCCTCCTCTCAGACTCTTTCCTGCTTCCTCTCCCCTCATCCTCCTCTTTACTCTTCTCCTTTCCTCCCCTCCCCTCCCCTCTCCATCCACTCTTCTCTTCTCCCCTGCTCCTCTCCTGCATCCTCTCTTCTACAACTTCATCTCTTCTCCTCCCCTTCCCTCTCCACTCACTCTTCTCTTCTCCCCTCCTCCTCTCCTGCATCCTCTCTTCTACAACTTCATCTCTTCTTCTCCTCTCCTCCCCTCCTCTCTCCATCCACTCTTCTCTTCTCCCCTCCTCCTCTCAGACTCTTTCCTGCTTCCTCTCCCCTCCTCCTTCTTACTCTTCTCCTCTCCTCCCCTCCCCTCTCCATCCACTCTTCTCTTCTCCCCTCCTCTCCTACATCCTCTCTTCTACAACTTCATCTCTTCTCCTCTCCTCCCCTCTCCACTCACTCTTCTTTTCTCCCCTCCTCCTCTCCTGCATCCTCTCTTCTACAACCTCATCTCTGCTCCTCCTCTCCCCTCTCCACTCACTCTTCTCTTCTCCCCTCCTGCATCCTCTCTTCTACAACGTCATCTCTTCTCCTCTCCTCCCCTCCTCTCTCCATCCACTCTTCTCTTCTCCCCTCCTCCTCTCAGACTCTTTCCTGCTTCCTCTCCCCTCCTCATTTTTACTCTTCTCCTCTCCTCCCCTCCCCTCTCCATCCACTCTTCTCTTCTTCCCTCCTCTCCTGCATCCTCTCTTCTACAACTTCATCTCTTCTCCTCCCCTCCCCTCTCCACTCACTCTTCTCTTCTCCCCTCCTCCTCTCCTGCACCCTCTCTTTTACAACTTCATCTCTTCTTCTCCTCTTCTCTCCTCCTCTCTCCATCCACTCTTCTCCACTCCTCCTCTCAGACTCTTTCCTTCTTCCTCTCCCCTCCTCCTCCTCCTTACTCTTCTCCTCTCCTCCCCTCCCCTCTCCATCCACTCTTCTCTTCTCCCCTGCTCCTCTCCTGCATCCTCTCTTCTACAACTTCATCTCTTCTCCTCCCCTCCCCTCTCCACTCACTCTTCTCTTCTCCCCTCCTCCTCTCCTGCATCCTCTCTTCTACAACTTCATCTCTTCTTCTCCTCTCCTCCCCTCCTCTCTCCATCCACTCTTCTCTTCTCCCCTCCTCCTCTCAGACTCTTTCCTGCTTCCTCTCCCCTCCTCCTTCTTACTCTTCTCCTCTCCTCCCCTCCCCTCTCCATCCACTCTTCTCTTCTCCCCTCCTCTCCTACATCCCCTCTTCTACAACTTCATCTCTTCTCCTCCCCTCCCCTCTCCACTCACTCTTCTCTTCTCCCCTCCTCCTCTCCTGCACCCTCTCTTTTACAACTTCATCTCTTCTTCTCCTCTCTTCCCCTCCTCTCTCCATCCACTCTTCTCCCCTCCTCCTCTCGGACTCTTTCCTGCTTCCTCTCCCCTCCTCCTCCTCCTTACTCTTCTCCTCTCCTCCCCTCCCCTCCCCTCCCCTCCCCTCCCCTCTAAATCCACTCTTCTCTTCTCCCCTGCTCCTCTCCTGTATCCTCTCTTCTACAACTTCGTCTCTTCTCCTCTCCTCCCCTCTCCACCCACTCTTCTATTCTCCCCTCCTCCTCTCAGACTCTTTCCTGCTTCCTCTCCCCTCCTCCTTCTTACTCTTCTCCTCTCCTCCTTTCAGGCTCTCTTCTGCTTCCTCTCCTTTCCTCATTTCTTTCTTCTCCCCTCCTCATCTCAGAATGTTTCCTGCTTCTTCCCCCTCCTCCTCTCTTCTCTTCTCCCCTCCTCCTCTCAGACTTTCTCTTGCTTCCTCTCCTTTCCTCATTTCTCTCTTCTCCCCTCCTCATAACAGAATGTTTCCTGCTTCCCCCCCTCCTCCTCTCTTCTCTTCTTCCCTCCTCCTCCCAGACTTTCTTCTGCTTCCTTTCCTCATTTCTCACTTCGACCCTCCTCCTCTCACACTCTTTCCTGCTTCCTCTCCTGTCCTTCTTTCTCTTTTCTCCCCTCCTCCTCTCTGACTCTTCCCTGCTTCCTCTATTGTCCTCCTTTCTCTCTTCTTTTCTCAGACTCTTCTACATCCTCTCCTTTACAACTTTGTCTCTTTTCCTCCACTCCCCTCTCCATATTCTCTCCTCTTCCCTCCTCCTCTCAGACTCTCTTCTGCTTCCTCTCCTGTCCACCTTTCTCATTTCTTCTCCCAGACCCTTTTGCATCCTCTCCTTTACTCCTTCATCTCTTTTCTTCTCCGCTCCCTAATTTCTTCTCTCCTCTTTCTCTCAGACTCTCTCCTGCTTCCTCTCATTTTCTCTTTTCTCTTCTCCACTGCCCAGACTCTCTTCTGTTTCCTTTCCTCTCCTTCCTCTCTTCGCTTCCCTGTTCTCTTCTCTCCTCTTCTCTTCCACTTCCCTTCTCCTCTCCTGCTCTCAGACTCTCTCCTGCCTCTCCTATCCTCCTTTCTCTTTTCTCCTCTCAGAGATTCTCCTGCTTCCTCTACTTTCCTCCTTTCTCACTTCTTCCCTCCTCCTCTCAGATCCTCTCCTGCTTCCTCACTTGTCTTCCTTTCACCTTCGCTCAGACTCTTCTGCACACTCTCCCCCATTTCGACTCTTCTGCCTTCTCCTCTCAGACTCTCTGGCATCCTCTCCTCTATTCCTTCATCTCTTCTCCTCTTTCCCTCTTCTTCCCCCTTCTCTCAGAGTCTCCTGCATAATCTCCTATACTCCTTTTCTTTCCTCTTCTCTCTCCTCCCCTCATCTCCTCTCTCCCCCTCATCTCCTCTCTCCTCCCCTCATTTCCTCTTCCCTCTCTTCCCCTCCCCTTCCTTCCCCTCCTCTCAGACTCTTTCCTTTCTCTCTTTTCCCCTCCTCCTCTCAGACTCTCCTGCTTCCTTACCCCTAAAGAGCCAAAGCTCTGAATCGTAACCTCGGTATACAGTGGCGGGAAGGCTCCAACCGGCTCTACGGCCTCCCACAGCCTCGCTGATTCAGGCATGTCCAAAGTCCGGCCCGTGGGCCAATCGCAGCCCACGGTCCGGTTTTGAATGGCCCGCCTGTTTATCTAAACACATATATCTTTTGTGGCCCCTGACGATCTCCCATCGCCGGGGGCCACAAAAGATAAATAGGCTGGCTGCCTCGGAGGGAGGAGGCGGGACGAGTGCCTTGCACACAGGAGGAGTATTTCCTGTTTAAACGGCAGCCCCTGTAATAGGAAGGATGCACTGATGGCAATGGTGAGTGCATTCCTGGCAATGGTGGGTGCTGCATTCCTGGCAATGGTGGGTGCTGCATTCCTGGCAATGGTGGGTGCTGCCTTCTTGGCAATGGTGGGTGCAGGAGCAGGGTCAAGTGGGTAGCTGGGTTTGGTAATGGGCAGTGTAAACGGCACCGTTGCGGTATTGCGTTCAACGCTGGAGCGCATACAGCGACCGCGCAATGACGTCATCGCCCCGGCGCTGCGTGCCTTCCAGCTTGGAACGCGGAAGTGCCGAGCGCAATCAGCGCTGTATTTGGCACACATGCCTATCAGGTATAAACAGAATGGCATGTATTGCACACACCGTTCTATTATTGTCAGCCATGCCGGCCACGCTACATTTACTGGTACTATCTATCCCCACAACGGACATCATGCTACGCTGGATCCCTAGGACGATCTAAACTCATGCCATTGCTGGGGACACCCTAACGATATTATCTTGCTGCTGAAGATACTACAAGATTCAATCCCTGCAAATGGATAAGTAGCTCTTACTACACTTGTACTGTTCTACAATTACCAACTTCATATTTTGCTCCTAACAAGTACTGTATTTAACCCGCCTTACTTACGATTGCTTATTAAAGCTTTCCTTGTTACCTGTGGAATATCTTAAAGGGACATACACTCTCAATTTAGCTGAGCTATACTTGCCTCTCTTATGCAAATATTACTTGCTTACAGTATTCCTAATCACTACGTGCTTGACATAAGTTGTTACTTGTTCATGGGCCCATGCCCTAAGTTACTGAACATGTTCGCCTTAACCTTTCTATGCTAAGGGTAGACGGTATTTAATTTACCTACTCCCTTAGTGGCCTAATGCATTCCTTTATGTATGGTGATATGATGTAGAGAACCTCCAAACTCCTGTGTTCTGATTGGAGTGACGCCTGGGGTCCCGTACTGATAATCACCTGCGTAGAGAAGTGCATTGGAATCAAAGTGCATTGTAATTTTCTATGCTAAGAGGTTGAAGGCAGGTTGTAATACCTCCACCCTTAGTAGCTCAACGCATTCCTATATGTGAGAGAGATGATGTAGTGACCCCCCAAACTCCTGTGTTCTGATTGGAGTGACGCCTGGGGTCCAGTACTGAAATCTCACATAACATAGGGAGGTGCATTGAATTCTTTCCTTAATCGCAGTTGTGGTTCACTGATGTTCACCATAGTTTGTGACAGGCAGGCAGCAAGGTACAAGGGAATCAGCAGGTGCAGAATCAACGGATAACCGGGATCAGGAACCTAGTAATCAGAGAGGTATCGGAGTCCAGAGGCGGAGTCAGGGAAAGCCAAGTCAGCAACGGGAACCAATCAGAACCAGTGGCGGCTGGTGCTCAAAATTTTTGGGGGGGCGCAAACGAAAAATTAAACAATTTCAGCCTCACTGTACCTATCAATTGTCACCACTGTGCCATGCCATCAAATGCAGTCACTGTGCCATCAAACTGCAAGCACTGTGCCATCAAAACGCAGCCACCGTGCCATCAAAACACAGCCACCGTGCCGTGCCATCAAAACACAGCTACTGTGCCATGCCATCAAAACACAGCTACTGTGCCATGCCATCAAACGCAGCTACTGTGCCATCAATTGTCACCACTGTGCCCCCAGTTGTCGCCACTGTGCCCTCAATTGTCGCCACTGTGCCCTCAATTGTCGCCACTGTGCCCCCAATTGTCGCCACTGTGCCCCCAATTGTAGCCACTGTGCCCCCAATTGTCGCCACTGTGCCCCCAATTGTAACCACTGTGCCCCCAATTGTTGCCACTGTGCCCCCAATTGTCACCACTATGCCCCCACTTGTAGCCACCGTGCCCAGTACCCCCCCTGGCACTTACCTTTATGGCTTCTACGTCCCTCGATGTCCCTTGTCCCGCTATCGATGACGCTTCAGCCAATCAGGTTACCTGATTGGCTGAGATGCCTGTCAGTCATCCTCGGACGCACGGCCGCTGGCCCTGACAGGCACTTCCCCACAGCCAGTCAGCTGCCGCTATTCAGCTGACCGGCGCTCAATGTCCGGTCAGCTGAATAGTGGGCGGCAGCGGCGAAAATATATAGATTCATACAGTGTATGAATCTGTATATTTTACTGGCTGTGAGCGAGCCAGAAGGGGTGGCGCTCCTGCGTCCCTATGGACGCACCGCCACTGATCAGAACACAACGGGAGTCAGGAAATCAGGGCACAGCTGAAGACCAGTCAGCACTGTTTGGAAGTCAGAGCCCCCTTTAAATAGGCAGACTGGCGCCAAGAGAGATCAGGGACGCACTCCTGCACGTTGCACGTCGTCCGTTGCGCACGCGCATGCGCAATATCGCTCTGGAAAGGCTGCTGTGCCCCGTGCGCACGCGCTTGCGCGCCAGTGTTCCGGTGGAGCCTGCCGTTGTTCTTGAATGCGCTTGTGCGCCAGGGGCGTTCTAGTAGTTCCCTTACAGAGTCCATCATATTTATGGGCACACCTACAGGTTAATGTGTGTTCATATAGGACACACCTGTGTGGGACAATATCATATGTGTACATATATGAAATTATTCGATCCAGTTATGGATTTTCAATGGTTTTTATTATGATGTTTAAATAAATTTGGATTTTTATTCACAAAGCACTTGCTCCGTAAGTTGCGGCGGCGTAGCGTAAATGGGCCGGCGTAATTCAAATTGGGCAGGTAGGGGGCGTCCTGTATTTAAATTAACGCTGACCCCGCGCCGAACGTACTGCGTACTGCGTGAACGTATCCCAGTGCTCATGACGTCGGAAATACTCATTGATAACGACGTTACGCCCAGCCCCATTCCCGAACGATTTACGCAAACGACGGAAAATTTGACGCGGTCCCGACGTCCATACATAACATTGGCTGCGCCTCATATAGCAGGGGTAACTTTACGCCGGACATGCGCTTACGCAAACGACGTAAAAAAAATGCGCCGGTCGGGCGTACGTTCGTGAATCGGCGTATCTATCTCATTTGCATATTCGACGCGTAAATCGACGGGAACGCCACCTAGCGGCCAGCGTAAATATGCAACTTAGATACGACGGCGTAAGTGACTTACGCCAACCGAGGAAACTTTCCGGCGTATCTTGTTTTCTGAATACAAAAAAAAGATACGCCGGACCATCTTAGAAGTTACGCGGCGTATCTAGAGGTACGCCGACGTAACTTCTTTATGAATCTGGCCCATAGATGCCGGTGTCCCGCGATCGGGTGACAGGAGCTGAAGAACGGGGAGAGGTGAGTGTAAACAAACCTTCCCCGTTCTTTTCTGTGGTAGTGTCACTGATCGTCTTTTCCCTGATATAGGGAACGACGATCAGTGACGTCACACGTCCAGCCCCGCCCCCCCCACAGTTAGAAACACACATGAGGTCACACTTAACCCCTTAGCGCCCCCTAGTGGTTAACTCCTAAACTGCAATTGTGATTTTCACCGTAATCGGTGCATTTTTATAGCACTTTTCGATGTGAAAATGACAATGGTCCCAAAAATCTGTCAAAATTGTCCGATGTTTCCGCCATAATGTCGCAGTCACAAAAAAAACGCTGATCGCCGCCATTAGTAGTAAAAAAATATATATATTAATAAAAATGACATAAAATTATCCCCTATTTTGTAAACTCTATACATTTTGTGCAAACCAATCGTTAAACGCTTATTGCGTTTTTTTTACCATAAATATGTAGAAGAATACGTATCGGCCTAAACTGAGGAAAAAAATGTTTTTTATATCTTTTTTGGGGGATATTTATTATAGAAAAAAGTAAAAAATATTGCATTTTTTCCAAAATTGTCGCTCTATTTTTGTCTATAGCGCAAAAGATAAAAACCGCAGAGGTGATCAAATACCACCAAAAGAAAGCTCTATTTGTGGGGAAAAAAGGACGCCAATTTTGTTTGGGAGCCACGCAGCACGACCGCGCGATTGTCGGTTAACGGGACGCAGTGCCGAATCGCAAAAAGGGGCAAGGTCCTTTACCTGCATATTGGTCCGGGGCTTAAGTGGTTAAGCTGCCGTTTACACCTACACCTGTACGAGGCAGAGCGATGACCCCTTCCCTTCCAAAGCGGTGATTTTTTTGCCAGGATCGGCAGATATTTGTTGTCACTTACGGAAAACAGGTGTGACACAAAGTTTCCAATGGGATGTTATAATAAATCAAAAGGGAGAAAATAAGAGAAGTTGACTGCTAGAGCCAGAGGCGGCTCTAGGCTTTGTGTGGCCTTAGGCAAAACCTGACATGGGGCCCCACTCACGCCCATTATGGGAAAAATAATTCAAGGACAAGAGCCTCTTTCCCACAACCCTGGCCGGCGGTTGTGGGGGTTTGTGGGCAGGGGGCTTTTTGGAATCTGGAAGCCCCATTTAACAGGACGGCCCCCAGATCCTGCTCTTTAATAACTAAGGGGGCAGGGGCCACCTGGTAAATTTCACCTGGTGAACCTGCCCCCTTGAGGGCATGCTAAGTCATTGAAGTCACAAGGGGTGGTGTCACCGATATTCACTGGTTGTTAGGGACGCTGGGCGGCCCCGCTCCTGAATCAGGGCTCTTAATGCTGCCTGAGCACAGCAGCGTTAAGGTCCCCTGGCCCTCAAGAGGTAATGCACTGGGTAAGTTAGGCGCCGTTTAAACCACACATGTGAGGTATCGCCGCGTGCGTTAGAGCGTTAGACCTCCTCTGTAACTAAAAAAATAAGTGACGCCTATGGAGATTTTTAAGTAGCGAAGTTTGGCGCCGTTCCACGAGTGTGCGCGATTTTAAAGCGTGACGTGTTAGGTATCTATTTACTCGGCGTAACTTCGTCTTTCACATTATGCAAAAACATTGGGCTAACTTTACTGTTTTGTTATTTTTTAATTCATGAAACCGTTTTTTTTTTGCCCCCCAAAAAGGCGTTATTGTGCAAATACCGTGCGGGCAAAAAAGTTGCAATGACCGCCATTTTATTCCCTAGGGTGTCTGCTAAAAAAAAAAACATATATATAATGTTCGGGGGTTCTGATTAATTTTCTAGCAAAAAAAAATTAGTTTTTTACATGAAGGAGAGAAGTGCCGGAATAGGCGCGGTGGACAAGTGGTTAACAGAAACAACCGAACGCTTCCTCGAACGCTTCCATTGTTGGGGGTTTCAGTTTAAAGGATCAATAAGGATTATTTCTTTTAAATATAAAAAGTTACGTTGTTGCAACCTACAATAAGATTTATAAATCGGGGCTCAGTGTGGACAGCCCTCCCCTCCCCCGTCCTCACCAGCACAAAGGAAATACCGCGCGCTCTCCGCGGCTAATCTTTCAGCTTTTCCTTTCTGATAACAATGAGGCTGAGAGATAGCGCGGCCCTGGAGCCGCCCCCATCGGGCCCCCCGGCCCATTGATCACACCAGAGCCATTATTCCTCCTTCCATAGAATCGATACCTCATTACCGGCGAGGACTTCTTTAGAGTTCCTCCTTTATTTATTTTTTCCCCTCTGTGTCGGCGACCTTTCCCGTCTCATCTGTTCTCCCTCCTCGCCGCCTCCTTATCTGTCCCCTTTCAGCGTCCTCTCCATGGCGGCACATCTTAATCCCCCTCCGTATCTGTCGTCTGGGGGCTCGGCTGGCGTACAAATTGGCCGACTCCGGCGCAGACGACTTAGATGGGCTATGCGAGCCGCTAAAAATGTGTATTCTCTGTGTAAACTGACCGGTGGTGGCAGGGCAGGACTTGGGGGCCCCAGGCCTTAATAACCAAAGTGACTCCCTGAAGCAGAGAAGCGGGGGGGGGGGTTGTCACCGCCGACCGATCATAGTTGTTGTTGGGGGGGGTGTGGGGGCGCTGGTGGATACGCCGACCGACCTATCGAAGTTGTTGAGCCGGGAGGGGGGGCATAGTGCGCCGACCGATCATACTTGTTGAGCGGTAGGATGTGAGGACACCTTCCCAGACAGAGACACGGGGTGGACTTCCAGAACTCCCGAAAATGCTATCTGCCTGGCTGGCTCTGGCTTCAATACCTTGACCTTCCGGCTCAGGATCTTCTGGAGATCTTCCACCACTTCCTGTCCCATAGACCCACCACTTCCCGTCCCTTAGACCCAACACTTCCCATCCCATAGACCCAACACTTCCCGTCCCATAGACCCAACACTTCCCGTCCCATAGACCCAACACCTCCTGTCCCGTAGACCCAACTCTTCCCGTCCCGTAGACCAAACACTTTCTGTCCCGTAGACCAAACACTTACCGTCCCGTAGAGCCAACACTTCCTGTCCCGTAGAGCCAACACTTCCCGTCCAGTAGAGCCAACACTTCCCGTCCAGTAGACCCAACACTTCCCATCCCATAGACCCACCACTTCCCATCCCATAGACCGAACACTTCCCGTCCCGTAGACCCAACACTTCCCGACCCGTAGACCCAACACTTCCCGTCCCGTAGACCCAACACTTCCCGTCCCGTAGACCCAACACTTCCCGTCCCGTAGAACTAACACTTCCCGTCCCGTAGAACTAACACTTCCCGTCCCGTAGACCCAACACTTCCCTTCCCGTAGACCCAACACTTTCTGTCCCGTAGACCCAACACTTCCCGTCCCGTAGACCCAACACTTCCCTTCCCGTAGACCCAACACTTTCTGTCCCGTAGACCCAACACTTCCCGTCCCGTAGACCCAACACTTCCTGTCCCGTAGACCCAACACTTCCCGTCCCGTAGATCCAACCCTTTCCGTCTCGTAGACCCAACACTTCCCATCCCCTAGACCCAACACTTCTCGTCCTGTAGACCCAACACTTCCCGTCCCATAGACCCAACACTACCCGTCCCATAGACCGAACACTTCCCGTCCCGTAGACCCAACACTTCCCGTCCCGTAGACCCAACACTTCCCGTCCCGTAGACCCAACACTTCCCGTCCCATAGACACAACACCTCCCGTCCCATAGACCCAACACCTCCCATCCCATAGACCCAACACCTCCCGTCCCATAGACCCAACACTTCCCATGCCATAGACCCAACACCTCCCGTCCCATAGACCCAACACTTCCCATCCCGTAGACCCAACTCTTCCCATCCCATAGACCCACTACTTCCCATCCCGTAGACCCAACACTTCCCGTCCCGTAGACCCAACACTACCCGTCCCATAGACCCAACACTTCCCATCCCATAGACCCAACACTTTCTGTCCCGTAGACCCAACACTTCCCATCCCGTAGACCCAACACTTTCTGTCCCGTAGACCCAACACTACCAGTCCCGTAGACCCAACACTTCCCATCCCATAGACCCAACACTTTCTGTCCCGTAGACCAAACACTTTCCATCCCGTAGACCAAACACTTCCCATCCCGTAGACCCAACACTTCCCGTCCCGTAGACCCAACCCTTTCCGTCTCGTAGACCCAACACTTCCCATCCCCTAGACCCAACACTTCTCGTCCTGTAGACCCAACACTTCCCATCCCCTAGACCCAACACTTCCCGTCCCGTAGACCCAACACTTCCCGTCCCGTAGACCCAACACTTCCCGTAGACCCAACACTTTCTGTCCCGTAGACCCAACACTTCCCGTCCCTTAGACCCACTACTTCCCATCCCATAGACCCAACACTTTCTGTCCCGTAGACCCAACACTTCCCGTCCCGTAGACCCAACACTTCCCGTAGACCCAACACTTCCCGTCCCATAGACCCAACACTTCCCGTCCCGTAGACCCAACACTTCCCGTCCCGTAGACCCAACACTACCCGTCCCGTAGACCCAACACTTCCCATCCCATAGACCCAACACCTCCCGTCCCGTTGACCCATCTCTTCTCGTCCCTTAGACCCAACACTTTCTGTCCCGTAGACCCAACGCTTCCCATCCCGTAGACCCAACACTTCCCGTCCCGTAGACCCAACACTTTCTGTCCCGTAGACCCAACACTTCCCGTCCCGTAGACCCAACACTTCCCGTAGACCCAACACTTCCCGTCCCGTAGACCCAACACTACCCGTCCCGTATGCCCCAACACTTCCCATCCCATAGACCCAACACCTCCCGTCCCGTAGACCCAACTCTTCTCGTCCCGTAGACCCAACACTTTCTGTCCTGTAGACCCAACGCTCCCGTAGACCCAACACTTCCCGTCCCGTAGACCCAACACTTTCTGTCCCATAGACCCAACACTTCCCGTCTCGTAGACCCAACACCTCATGTCCCGTAGACCCAACACCTCCTGTCCCGTAGACCCAACACTTCCTGTCCCATAGACCCAACACTTCCCATCCCATAGACCCAACACCTCCCGTCCCGTAGACCCAACTCTTCTTGTCCCGTAGACCCAACACTTCCCGTCCCGTAGACCCAACACTTTCTGTCCCGTAGACCCAACGCTTCCCATCCCATAGAGCCAACACTTCTCGTCCCGTAGACCCAACACTTCCCGTCCCATAGACCCAACACTTCCCGTCCCATAGACCCAACACCTCCCGTCCCGTAGACCCAACTCTTCCCATCCCGTAGACCCAACACTTCCCGTCTTGTAGAGCCAACACTTCCCGTCCCATAGACATAACACCTCCCATCCCATAGACCCAACACTTCCTGTCCCGTAGACCCAACACTTCCTGTCCCGTAGACCCAACACTTCCCGTACCATAGACCCAACACTACCCGTCCCATAGACCGAACACTTCCCGTCCCGTATACCCAACACTTCCCGTCCAGTAGACCCAACACTTCCCGTCCAGTAGACCCAACACTTCCCGTCCCATAGACCCAACACCTCCCGTCCCATAGACCCAACACCTCCTGTCCCATAGACCCACTACTTCCCATCCCGTAGACCCAACTCTTCCCATCCCGTAGACCCAACACTTCCCGTCCTGTAGACCCAACACTTCCCGTCCCATAGACCCAACACTACCCGTCCCATAGACCCAACACTACCCGTCCCGTAGACCCAACACTTCCCATCCCATAGACCCAACACTTTCTGTCCCGTAGACCCAACACTTCCCGTTCCGTAGACCCAACACTTCCCGTCCCGTAGACCCAACACTTCCCGTAGACCCAACACTTTCTGTCCCGTAGACCCAACACTTCCCGTCCCTTAGACCCACTACTTCCCATCCCATAGACCCAACACTTTCTGTCCCGTAGACCCAACACTTCCCGTCCCGTAGACCCAACACTTCCCGTAGACCCAACACTTCCCGTCCCATAGACCCAACACTTCCCGTCGACCCAACACTTCCCGTCCCGTAGACCCAACACTACCCGTCCCGTAGACCCAACACTTCCCATCCCATAGACCCAACACCTCCCGTCCCGTTGACCCATCTCTTCTCGTCCCTTAGACCCAACACTTTCTGTCTCGTAGACCCAACGCTTCCCATCCCGTAGACCCAACACTTCCCGTCCCGTAGACCCAACACTTTCTGTCCCGTAGACCCAACACTTCCCGTACTATAGACCCAACACTTCCCGTCCCATAGACCCAACACTACCCGTCCCATAGACCCAACACTACCCGTCCCGTAGACCCAACACTTCCCATCCCGTAGACCCAACACTTCCCGTCCCGTAGACCCAACACTTTCTGTCCCGTAGACCCAACACTTCCCGTACTATAGACCCAACACTTCCCGTCCCATAGACCCAACACTACCCGTCCCATAGACCCAACACTACCCGTCCCGTAGACCCAACACTTCCCGTCCCATAGACCCAACACTTCCCGTCGACCCAACACTTCCCGTCCCGTAGACCCAACACTACCCGTCCCGTAGACCCAACACTTCCCATCCCGTAGACCCAACACTTCCCGTCCCGTAGACCCAACACTTTCTGTCCCGTAGACCCAACACTTCCCGTACTATAGACCCAACACTTCCCGTCCCATAGACCCAACACTACCCGTCCCATAGACCCAACACTACCCGTCCCGTAGACCCAACACTTCCCATCCCGTAGACCCAACACTTCCCGTCCCGTAGACCCAACACTTTCTGTCCCGTAGACCCAACACTTCCCGTACTATAGACCCAACACTTCCCGTCCCATAGACCCAACACTACCCGTCCCATAGACCCAACACTACCCGTCCCGTAGACCCAACACTTCCCGTCCCATAGACCCAACACTACGTCGACCCAACACTTCCCGTCCCGTAGACCCAACACTTCCCGTCGACTACCCGTCCCGTAGACCCAACACTTCCCGTAGACCCATCCTTCCCATCCCATAGACCCAACACCTCCCGTCCCGTTGACCCATCTCTTCTCGTCCCTTAGACCCAACACTTTCTGTCCCGTAGACCCAACGCTTCCCATCCCGTAGACCCAACACTTCCCGTCCCGTAGACCCAACACTTTCTGTCCCGTAGACCCAACACTTCCCGTACTATAGACCCAACACTTCCTGTCCCGTAGACCCAACACTTCCTGTCCCGTAGACCCAACACTTCCCGTACTATAGACCCAACACTTCCTGTCCCGTAGACCCAACACTTCCTGTCCCGTAGACCCAACACTTCCCGTCCTGTAGACCCAACACTTCCCATCCCGTAGACCCAACACTTCCCGTCCCGTAGACCCAACTCTTCCCGTCCCATAGACCCAACACTTCCCGTCCCATAGACCCAACACTTCCTGTCCCAGTGCCCCCCATTAAAGGATCTCCCCTCTTTTCCTGTTCTGGTGACAACTTTTGGCTTCTCCATCACTTTCTGTGACAACGGTCACCGGGACCAATAGAGTCTCCCTAATAGGGAAAACGGGCGGCAATGAAGACTTGAAGGGAGTTCTAACCCCCTCGCCACTAGATATGTGCAGAAGGCAAAAAAAAAAATATGTTGTTGTTTGATTCGTTATTTACAGAATTTTGTGTGGTTACATTCGCTAAATTCATTTCATTTATTTTCAGAATTTGTTTTGTTTCGTTTGATTCGTTCTTAAAATAGATTAAAATGTTCCCAAACTTGGTTCAATTCAATTCAATTCGACTGAATGTGGATTTTTTTTATCAAAATCAAATTTATTCCAATAGAAATGCAAATTTCGGAAGACAGTTATGTTTGAATCTATTTTATTCTATTGTTTTTTTCTATTCTATTCCATTCTATTGTCTTCTGGTCTTTTATTTTATTTTCTACTCTTTTCTGTTCTATTATTTTCTATTCTATTCAAATTCACATTTATTCTACTTTACATTTCGGAACATGGTTGTATTCTTTCTATTTTATTTTATTCTATTTTATTATTTTTCTATTCAATTCCAGTCTATTCTTTTATGTTTTAGTCTATTCTTTTTGATTCTATTTGAATTTCAAAAAAACTGTTATATTTTTTTTCTATTCTATTCTCTTCTCTTTTAGTCTTTTCTTTTCTACTCTTTTCCGTTCTATCCTTTTTTATTCTATTCAAATTCAAATTTATTCTATTTGAAATTCAAATTTATTCTATTTGAAATTCAAATTTATTCTATTTGAAATTCAAATTTCGGAAGATGGTTGGATTCTATTTTATATTATTCTATTTTATAATTTGTATCTATTCTATTCTTCGTTTTTAATCTAATTTAAGAATGAATCAACGAAACAAAACAAATTCTGAAAATAAATTAAATTAATTTAGTAAATATAACTACACACAATTCTGTAAATAACGAATCAAAAAACAATTTTTTTTTCCTTCTGCGCATATTTCTTTTCTATTCTATTCTTTTTGATTCTCTTTGAATTTCGAAAGACAGTTATATTTTTTCTATTTTTTTCTATTTTAGTTTATTGTTTTTTTTCTATTCTATTCTTTTTTCTTCTAGTATTTCTTTTCTACTCTTTTCGGTTCCATCCTTTTTTATTCTATTCAAATTCAAATTTATTCTATTCTGTTGGGGTTTTTTTTCAATTTTTTTCTATTTGTTTGGAATTTGGAAGTCTGTTATATTATTTTTCTTTTATTCTTTTCTATTCTATTCGATTCTATTATTTTTCTATTCTATTCTTTTCTTTTCTAGTCTTATTCTATTATAAATGCAAATTTCAGAAGACAGCTATATTCTTTTTTATTTTATTCTTTTGTTTTTTTTTCTATTCTATTCTAGTCTATTCTTTTATTTTCTGTTATATTATTTTTTTATTCTATTAAAATTTCGGAAGACAGTTATATTCTTTCTATTTTATTGTATTTTATTCTATTGTGTTTTTCTATTCTATTCTAGTCTATTCTTTTATTTTCTGTTATATTATTTTTTTTATTCTATTAAAATTTCGGAAGACAGTTATTTTTTTTCTATTTTGCTATTCTTTTCTTTTCTATTCTTTTTTTCAAATTCAAATTTAGCAAGATGGTTTTATTCTTTTTATTGTAATATTTTCTATTCTATTCTGTTGTTTTTTTTTCTATTTTATCTAATTCTTTGATTTTCTTTTCTATTCTGTTGTTTTTTTTCTATTTTATTCAATTCTCTTATTTTCTATTCTATTTCTATTATTTTACAATCTATTCTATTCGAGTTTACATTTATTGAATTAAAATTTTGGAAGATGATTATAGTCTTTCTATTTTATTATATTCTATTGTTTTTTTTCTATTCTATTCTTTTCTGTTGTAGTCTATGCTTTTCTATGCTATTCTTTTCTGTTGTAGTCTATTCTTTTCTGTTGTAGTCTATTCTCTTTCTATGCTATTCTTTTCTGTTGTAGTCTATTCTCTTTCTATGCTATTCTTTTCTGTTGTAGTCTATTCTTTTCTATGCTAATCTTTTCTGTTGTAGTCTATTCTTTTCTGTTGTAGTCTATTCTCTTTCTATGCTATTCTTTTCTGTTGTAGTCTATTCTTTTCTATGCTATTATTTTCTGTTGTAGTCTATTCTTTTCTATGCTATTCTTTTCTGTTGTAGTCTATTCTTTTCTATGCTATTGTTTTTTTCTATTCTACTCGAGTTCAAATTTATTCTATTAGAAAATAGAATTTCGGAAGATGATTATATTCTATTCTAATGTAGACTGGAAAAGAACTGAATAGAATATAAAAAATATATACATTAGAATTCGAAAACAAGAATAAAATAAAATAGAAAATAAAGGAATGTAGAATAGAAAAGAACAGAATAGAATAGAAAAAAAAACACATTAGAATGGAAAGATTATAACTGTTTTCAGAATTCGAATCTCTAATAGAATACATTCAAATTCAAATAAAATTCTATTAGAAATTCAAATTCTGAAGACGGTTATATTCTTTCCATTTTAATGTGTTTTTTTTTCTATACTATTCTGTTCTTTTTTATTCTACATTCCTTTATTTTCTATTTTACTTTATTCTTGTTTTCGAAAATGATTCGAATTTCGGATGAAACTTTGTTTCGTTATTTTCGGATTCGTTTCAGTTTCGTTATTATCGTAATTCGGGAAATCGGATACACCCAAATCTCTGAATAACAATTTTTTTATTTATTTTTTATTTACAAAATTTGATTGGCAATGAAACGAGCCGCGCGTTGGGTCTAACCACCACTCCATCCGAAACGAAGCAAAGGAAGAAGTTTTCGTCTTTAGAGATCCTGTGAATCTGAAGCCAGAGACAGCCGGGGATGTGCTGCTGGGGGATTAAGTGTTGCTGGAGGGGTCTATTGTTGAGGGAGGGGTCTATTGTTGCTGGAGGGGTCTATTGTTGAGGGAGGGGTCTATTGTTGCTGGAGGGGTCTGTTGTTGAGGGAGTGGTCTATTGTTGATAATGGTGTGTGTGTGGGGGGGGGGTCTTATGATGCTGGGGGGGGGGGCGGTTGTTGCTGAGAGGGATCTACTGTTTCTGGCTGCTCTGTAAACTATTGTTGTTCCTGGGGTGGATCTATTGTTGCTGTGGGGCTTTTGTTGCAGAGGGTCTATTGTTGCTGGGAGGAATCTGATGCCCACTCTCTGCACCACGCCGTCCATGTGCCCACTCTCAGCACCATGCTTTCCTTTGGCACATGTGCCCACTCTCTGCGATGTGCCTTTCCGTGGGGCCTAGGTGCCCACTCTCTGCACCTTTCCTTCCAAGGGGCTATGGGCCTACTCTCTACACCATGCCGTCCATGTGCCCACTCTCAGCACCATGCCATCTATGTGCCCACTCTCAGCACCATGCTTTCCTTTGGCACATGTGCCCACTCTCTGTGATGCGCCTTTCCGTGGGGCCCAGGTGCCCACTTTCTGCACCTTTCCTTCCAAGGGCCCATGGGCCTACTCTCTCGCCATGCTTTCCTTTGGCCCATGTGCCAATCTCTGCAATGTGCCTTCCGTGGTCCCAGGTGCCCACTCTCTGCACCATGCCGTCCATGTGCCCACTCTCAGCACCATGCCGTCCATGTGCCCACTCTCAGCACCATGCCGTCCATGTGCCCACTCTCAGCACCATGCTTTCCTTTTGGCCCAGGTGCCCACTCTCTGCACCTTTCCTTCCGAGGGCCAATGGGCTTACTCTCCGCACCATGCCTTCCATGGGCCCATGTGCCCACTCTCTGCGATGAGTGTTTCGTGGTCGGCAGATCGCGGGTGGCCGGCTGACATCGAGACCGCCAGACTCTCTGATTGGCTCCCCCCGCTAGCGACCGGGCGTGGGTGCGCGCCCACAGATCACACTGTTTAGGCGTCCGACGTACAATGATGGCGGTTCGCGCAGGAGAGGCAACCTGCCTTAGTACAGCTGCGGCGGCTGGTCGTTAAGTAGCTAGAGCTCAGCCCCCCCTCCCCCACACAGTTAGAATCACTCCCTAGGACACACTTAACCCCTTCCTCACCCCCTAGTGGTTAACCCCCTTCCCTGCCAGTGCCATATACACAGTAATCAGTGCATTTTTATAGCACTGATCGCTGTATAAATGACAATGGTCCCAAAATAGCGTCAAAAATGTCCGATGCGTCCGCCGTAATGTCGCAGTCACCATAAACATATTGAACTGGATGGACTTTTTCCGACCTGAATTTTTGGTTCGCCCTTTTTTTTTTTTGCAACATTTGAATCGTTTTTTTTCCACTTCGGTCACTTACCTCTTTGAATTAATTTGTTGTGTCATCAAGTGTGACGGACATTGGGGGTTATTTACTAAAGCAGGATTCGACAAACCCCGGGCGCCAGGTCGCAATTGTGATTCGAATTAGTGACCTGGGGCGGCACAGCTGGGGTATCCTGTGTCTCCGTGCACCCCCCACCCGCCGCGCGATCGCATCAGGCCACGCCGGGCAGTAATTGAGGCTGCGGCTTTTCCGACTTTCTGCAGGCCTAGGCTTCCTTCTTTCTGTGATCCGGCGCCATCTTGTGGTGGCCGTTGGTATGACAAGACAACCAGCAATGCTAATGGAGCTTCCCCTGTCTGTTTTCACTGCCATCTCCTTCCCTCTAAACATTATGGGCCAGATTCAGGTAGATGCGCGCATATTTTATCCGGCGTAGCGCTGCGCATATACGTTACGCTGACGCGAACTAGTGAGTCAAGTACAGTATTCACCAAGCACTTGTTCGTTACTTTGCGGCGGAGTAACGAAAATGCGATGGCGCAACCCGACGTAAGTGGAAGTGGGTGTGACCATATGTAAATGATGGGCGGAGCCCAGCACGGAGACTAACGTTCAGCGTATCATCCACGGAGCATGCGCAGTGAGGGAGGGCTCCACTCGCTCCCCTGTGCGCATGCTCACAACTTCCGTCGGCACCACTTCATGGGAAACGGCAGCGCAATGTCTTACGTTGCGCGTATAAGAGTGGCTGCAGATGCGCCTTTCCGGCGCAAAAGTATATCCGGCCCCCCCCCCCCCCCCAGGGAAGTTACTTTTGCTCTGATATGGCTGCTCCCGTTCCCCGCAAACAGAGGAGAAATCTTAACTTCAATGCCCAGGAGCTGTCTGCAGTCATCTCGGCTATGGAGACCTACAATGATTTCCTCCATGGCAGGAAAAGTCGGAAGACCAGCCGGGACAGGAAGCAGGCCATCCTGGAGTCCATTGCTGGCAGGGTGAACAGTTTGGGCTATTCCACACGGACTGCTGCGGACATTGCCAAAAAAATCAATGATTAGAGGCGCAAAGTCCGGGGCAAGGTGGCCACCATCAGGAGGCATGAGAGGGGCACGGGGGTTGGCCCCCCATGTGCGGTCAGGCTGACCACGAAGGAGGAGGTGATCGCCCGCTGCCTGGAGAGGGAGCAGTTGAAGGGGGTCCCGGGTTATGATTCCATGGAGGAAGGCTCCAGGACAGGTAAGTGATTTTATCCCCTATTTGGTGTGTTGCATGTGGGGGGGGGGGGGTACATGTGCCAAGTGTGTGGGACCATCAACATGTGTATGCTTTGTGTCATCCACAGATGATGGAGCTGGGCCATCATCTGCCGGCGGCCATTCCACCCCATCCCCCCAACTGCATCCTGAGCCCGACCCCCTGGGCACTGAAGACACTGAGGTGGAGGGGAGTGCCCACACCTCACCTGCTGAGGTGGTTGAGGAGGAGCCTGTCGTCACCGAGCAGGAGTTTGTCCTATTTTTGGAGGAGTCCTCCCCTTCAGCAGGGCCCTCTCAAATCCCCTCCCCATCATAGGAAGCCCCTCTAGGGCAACTCCATTCCCCCGGGGACCAGGCCCGGACTGGCCATAGGGCATACCGGGCAAATGCCCGGTGGGCCGCGGCGGTCCGCGGGCCTGTTGTGGCCCGCGAACGGTCCTCGCGGCCCGGGCCGATTGTGGCCCGCGAACGGCCCTCGCGGCCCATGAACGGCCCCCGGTGGCTATTGAGCCTCACTGTGCCCATCAAATGCAGCCACTGGGCCCATGGGCTACTACTGGGCCATTAATTGTCATCACTGTGCCATGCCATCAAACGCAGTCACTGTGCCATGCCATCAAACGCAGCCACTGTGCCACCAATTGTCACCACTGTGCCATGCCATCAAACGCAGCCACTGTGCCATGCCATCAAACACAGCCACTGTGCCACCAATTGTCACCACTGTGCCATGCCATCAAACACAGCTACAGTGCCATCACTTGTCACCACTGTGCTATGCCAACAAACGCAGCCACTGTGCCATCAATTGTCACCACTGTGCCATGCCATCAAACGCAGCCACTGTGCTATGCCATCAAACGCAGCCACTGTGCTATGCCATCAAACGCAGCCACTGTGCCCTTTAATTGTCGCCACTGTGCCAATTGATGCCACTGTGCCCTTTAATTGTTGCCACTGTGCCCATTGTCGCCACTGTGCCTATTGATGCCACTGTGCCCATTGATGCCAGTGTGTCCATTGATGCCAGTGTGCCCATTGATGCCACTGTGCCCATTGATGCCACTGTGCCCATTGTCGCCGCTGTGCCCATTTTGCGGCTGAGCCAGAATGGGCGGCTGATCCAGAGGGAGCGGCGCTCCGGCGCCCTCTATAGATGCACTGCCACTGTCTATCTATCTATCTTCTTTCTTTCTATTTTTATCTATCTTCCTTGCTTTCTATCTATCTATCTACCTATTTGTATCTATCTATCTAGATTTATCTACCTATCTTCCTTCCTTCTCTTCTTTTTTTCTATCTTTATCTATCTTCCTTCCTTACTATCTTCTATCTTTATCTATCTATCTATCTATCTATCTATCTATCTATCTATCTATCTATCTATCTATCTATCTATCTATCTATCTATCTATCTATCTATCTTCCTTCCTTTCTTTATCTATCTTCCTTCTTTACTTGATCTACCTTTCTTTCTGTATCTATCTTCCTTCCTTCCCTTCTTCCTTTCTATCTATCTATCTATCTATCTATCTATCTATCTATCTATCTATCTATCTATCTATCTATCTATCTATCTATCTATCTATCTATCTATCTATCTATCTATCTTCCTTCCCTTCTTTCTATATTTATCTATCTTTATTTCTTTATCGATCTTCCTTCCCTTCTTTCTATCTTAATCTTTCAATCTATCTTTTTTTATCTCACCCCACATCCCGTCATTAACCCCCGCTGTGAAACCCCCCCCCCCCCCGGGCTGCTCAGTCTAAAATGCCCGGGCCTATTTTTTGTCCCAGTCCGGGCCTGCCGGGTTACTACCATCTCCTGGCCCCAGGAAGGCGACCCGGAAGACCAGGGGGGTGTCTGATGTGGTCCATGACCAGATGGCGAGGGACCAGGCCAGGCAGACCCAGCAGATGGGGGAGATAGCTGGGCACCTGGACCGGGTAGCTGACAGCCTGGGCTCCGTGTCCAAGATGACCAACGCAGTGCAGGACGTCAGCTGCAACTGCGCTGCAGTGGTGACCAGCCTGGGGGAGGTGCAGGCTGATCTTCGGCACCTCACTGCAGCCGTCCAGGCCAACACCGCTGCCATCCGGGACCAGGGGAGGCAGAGGCAGCGGGCCCAACAGTATCAAGTGACCTGGCAGCTGAGGATGCAGGCCCAGACCAATTCATACCTCGGCCAGATAGCCATGGCCTTGGAGGGCATGCAGGCCACACCTGCCAGGAGTGGCCCACCCGGGGATCAGCCACCTCCAGATGCCCCCCCAACCCCACCCACTCCCTCCAGGCAGCTGAGGAGCCAGAGAGGGCCCACCAGAAAGAACCCCCGTCAGCCCAGATGATGGCTTTATGGGGTGTTCGTTTTTTTTTTTTCCTGCTCAGATTATGAGCTTTTTAATTTTTGTTATATTTTTCTCAGGTTATGAGCTTTTTATTTTTATCTAAACTGCACACAGTCAGTAGTGCAGGGGACAGTGTGAATGTGTGGGGGTGGCACTCCTGCCAGTAAGGGGTGTCACCCTCGGCCGTTGGGGAGAAGTTATCCCCACGGCTGTGTGAATGACGTGTGAATGACATGTGAATGGACAGCGACACCATTGGGGCCTTGACGTGGCGTTGCTGCTCCCAACTCCTGCATGTTGGACTTGGGCTAATCCAATGCGATGTGCATGTGGTGTGTGTGATCTAGGGACCTCAGTGGTGTGCATGCGTGCATTGTCCGTGTGAACAATGTTTTTGTTTATTGTCAAAAGATGCCTACGGCGAGGACCCTCCTGACTGCTCTTCCATCAGCAGACTGGTTCTCCTCTGGCAGGGGGGGATGGTCTGGTTGGGGGGTCAGGTCATCACGCATGTCAATCTGCAGGCCTTTTCTCATGACAAAGTTGTGCAGAATGCAACATGCACCGATGTTCTGACACACAAAGGTAGGGGAATACAATAGGGTCCCCCCGGACTTATCCAGGCATCGGAAACGGGACTTCAGGAGCCCAAATGTTTGCTCCACCACTGCATGAGTTTTGATATGTGCCGCATTGTATTTTCTCTCTCCTGGGGTTTGGGGGTTCCGGATAGGAGTCATGAGATGGGGTCCCAGTGCATATGCAGAGTCACCTGTAAGGGAAAAGACAGGAGGATGTTAGTCATGCATGTGCCCCTTGTGATGTGTGCATCATGGGAGGGGATAGTCATGCCTGACTCCCATGTCACTCACCAACCAGCCAGGTGTCCCCATACACGTTCTGTTTGAATTCTGCTGGGATGGGGCTCTGATTGTATATGAAGCTGTCATGGCTGGACCCGGGGTGTTTGGCACGGACGTGCCATATGAGGCCTTGGGCATCGGCTATCACCTGTACGTTGATGGAATGCCAATGCTTCCGAATGCGGTATATGTGCTCTGTGGCACTGGGGGGCTGGAGTGCCACATGTGTGCAATCAATGGCCCCCACAGTGCGTGGGAATCTGGCAATGTTGTAGAAATCTGTCATTGCCTTCTGCCGCAGGTCCTCAGTGGTGGGTCTGATGAAGTGGTGGGACATGCGTCTGAGGATTGCAGGGACAACCTGGTGCACACATCTGCTCATGGAGGACTGTGACATCCCAGCCACCACTCCACTTGTACGCTGGAATGATCCACTGGCAAGGAAATGAAGTGTTGCCAGGACCTTCACCAGTGGCTGCACTGCTTGTGAGCGGTGTGTCTTGCTGGTGATGTCACCCTGCAGGGTTGTGGTTAGTTCAAGTATTGCATCTGGGCTGAATCTGAAGAGGCGATACACCTCCTCACCCCCCATGCCAAAGAGGCTCATGCGCGTGCGGTATATCCTCTCACGTGGCCGCCTCCTCCGTACCGGGGGACCCAGTACTAGTGCTAGGACCGCGACTGCCCCTGGCATGTTGGCACACAGAGGTGTTGTCCTTGCAAGTGTGGTTGTTCAGCTTGCTAGTTTCGTCGGTAACGCTGCTGCTGTAGCTGCTCTCCTGCTGACCTGAGGCCGTCTGGAGTAAAGATAAAGCAGCTATTTGTAGAAATAACTTTGCGCTAGACGTACACGCGGCGCTCGTAGCCAGCGGCTGGTGCTAATCCGTTTGCGAATCGGGAAATCTCCCTCATTTGCATATTTGCAGGGGAAATCAATAGGCGCGACTGATGCGACAAGCGAAAATATGCGCTTACGATACTCTGGCGAGGGAAAGTTAAGCCGATCGGAGAAAGCCCGTTTTCTGTCGCATCTAGGTTGGTGGGTTACGGCCGCATAGATACTACGGCGCATCTTTACACTTACGCGGCGCATAGCGATATACTCCAGCGCAAGTCTTTCTGAATCTGGCCCTATATATATATTTTATTCTAACACCCTAATAAAATGGCGGTCGTTGCAATACTTTTTATCGCACCGTATTTGAGCATTTTGGGGAAAAAATACACTTTTTTTGATTAAAAAATAAGACAACAGTAAAGTTAGTCCATTTTTTTTTTAATATTGTGAAAGATAATGTTATGCAGAGTAAATTGATACCCGACACGTCACGCTTCAAAATTGCGTCCGCTCGTGGAATGGGCGAAAAACTTTTACCCTTTAAAATCTCCATAGGCGACGTTCAAAAAAATTCTACAGGTTGCATGTTTTTTGAGTTACAGAGGAGGTCTGGGGCTAGAATTATTGCTCTCGCTCTAACGATCACGGCGATACCTCACACGCTACAGAGTCCGCCAGCTCCCCCCGCTGGCTCAGCGGGAGATCTCTCCGCTGAGCCGGCGGATGACAAGTCCCTCTCTGCTCACTGGCATGTCCGTTTTCATCAGATCTCACCCGATCCGATCCGCCATGGACATCTGGGGACGTATGACCATACGTCTGATTTTGGCGGATCGGGTCAGGTCGGATGTCAGAGGACATGCTCTCCCGTGCCATCGCGGGCCCGGAGAAAGAATCGCCCAGCGCCGGATGGGAAGCATAGAGATGACTGGTGACCAGATGGTCACCAGTTATCTCTATGACCGTCGGAGGCCCGGGCGCGATGTCATGACGTCACGCCCGGGTACCCGGAAGTAAACAAAGCCACGATCGCGGCTAGTAAGCATGAGATCTGTGAATTGTTTTTTCCCGATCTCATGCTTTCCAGCCTGGAGGAGAGATGTGAGGTCTTATTGACCCCGCCTCTTTCCATAAAGAGGACCTGTCACACACTATTCCTATTACAAGAGATGTTTACATTCCTTATAATAGGAATAAAAGTGATAAAACATTTTTTTTTTTTTTAAAGTGTAAAAAATAAATAACCAAAATAAAAAAATTAATAATACATTTTTTTTTAAACGCCCCTGTCCCCGGTAGCTCGCGCTCAGAAGCGAGCGCACATGTAAGTCCCGCCCACATATATAAACGCCGTTCAAATCACACATGTGAGGTATCATAGCGTGCGATAGAGCGAGAGCAATAATTCTAGCGCTAGACCTCCTCTGTAACTCTAAACTGGTAACCTGTAAAAAAAATCAAAGCGTCGCCTATGGAGATTTTTAAGTAACAAAGTTTGGCGCCATTCCATGAGTGTGCGCAATTTTAAAGCGTGACGTGTTAGGTATCTATTTACTCGGCGTAACATCGTCTTTCACATTATACAAAAAAATTGGGCTAACTTTACTGTTTTGTTATTTTTTTTCATTTGTTAAACCTTTCCCCCCCCCCCAAAAATAATAATTTTCTAGCAAAAGAATGATGATTTGTACATGTAGCGGCGTAGACTGCGGCGTAGACTGATGGCACCGATGTAAAGAGGGGAGCTGTGATTTGATGCTGAACTGTGATGTAAAGGGGGAGCTGTGATGTAGTGGGAGGTGAACTTGTGATGTGAAAGGAGGATTGAGGACACTGGTGTCAATGGGGGAGCTGTGAAGTAAATGGAGGGGGGACTTGTGATGTGAAGGGGAGACTAAGGGGGGGGGGCTGTGATGTGAAGGGGGGAGGGGTTGTGGTGGCAAAGGGGAACTGTTATGTAAAGGGGGGGCTGTGATGTAGAAGGGGGACTGTGATGTGAAGGGGGGCTGTGACGTAAAGGGGGGGTTGTGATGTAAAAGAGGAGCTGTGATCTAAAAGGGGGGCTGTGATGTAAAGGGAAACTGTGATGTAAAGGGCAGGGCTGTGATGTAAGGGGGGGCTGTGATTTAAAGTGGAAGCTGTGATGTAAAGGGGGACTGTGATGTAGAAGGGGGGGCCATGATGTAAAAGCAGAACTGTGATGTAAAGGGGGGGGCTGTGATGTGAACAGGCGCTGTGATATAAAGGGAAGCTGTGATGTAAATGGGGGGATTGTGATGTAAAGGGAAGCTGTGAGGTAAGGGGGGGGGGGCTGTGATGTCAAGTACAAGCTGTGATGTAAAGGGGGCTGTGATGTAAAGGGGGACTGTGAAGTAATGGGGGGGGTGAAGTAGAAGGGGGACTGTGATGTAAAGGGGGGGTTGTGATGTAAAAGGGAGCTGAGATGTGAAGTAGAAGCTGTGATGTAAAAAAGGAGGGGAGCTGTAATTTAATTTTAAGGGGGCTGTGATGTACAAGGGGAGCTGTGATGTAAAGGGGGGGCTGTGATGTAAAAGGGGGACTGTAAATTAAAGGGGGTGTGATGTAGAAGGGGGACTGTGTTGTGAACAGGGGTTGTGATGTAAGGGGGGGGGCTGTGATTTATAGTGGAAGCTGTGATGTAAAGGTGGACTGTGATGTAGAAGGGGGGCTGTGATGTAAAAGGGGGACTGTAATGTAAAGGGGGTTGTGATGTAGAAGGGGGACTGTAATGTAGAAGGGGGAGCTGTGATGTAAAGATGGGGCTGTAATGTAAAGGGGGAGCTGTAATGTAAAGGGGGAGCTGTGATGTAAAGGGGGGGGGCTGTGATGTAAAGAGGAAGTTGTGATGTAAAGGTGGAGCTGTGATGTTAAGAGGGGAGCTGTGATGTAAAGGGGGAGCTGTGGTGTTAAGGGGGGCTGTGATGTAAAGGGGGGCTGTGATGTAATGGGGGAGCTGTGATTTAATGGGGGAGCTGTGATGTAAGGGGGGGCTGTAATGTAAAGGAGGGCTGTGATGTAAAAGGGGGAGCTGTAATGTAAAGGGGGTTGTGATGTAGAAGGGGGGGCTATGATGTAAAGGGGGGAGCTGTGAGGTAAAGGGGAAGTAGTGATGTAAAGGGGAAGTTGTGATGTAAAGGGGGAGCTGTGATGTAATGGGGGAGCTGTGATGTAAGGGGGGGATGTGATGTAAGGGGGGAGCTGTGATGTAAAGGGGGGAGCTGTGATGTAAAGGGGGGAGCTGTGATGTAAGGGGGACTGTGATGTAAGGGGGGCTGTGATGTAAATGGGAGCTGTGATGTAAATGGGAGCTGTGATGTAAATGGGAGCTGTGATTAAAGGGGGGGCTGTGATGTAAAGGGGAGCTGTGATGTAAAGGGCGGGGCTGTGATGTAAAGGGCGGGGCTGTCATGTAAAGGGGGAGCTGTGATGTAATGGGGGAGCTGTGATGTAATGGGGGAGCTGTGATGTAATGGGGGAGCTGTGATGTAAGGGGGACTGTGATGTAAGTGTGGAATACCTGCCGACCGCAGCCGGGGGGGGGGGGGTAAAGTTGCAGAATTTGAACGCACAATCCGCTGGAAAGGTAAGTATATAAGTACAGAGCCTGATCTTTTACAGGGTGTTTCTTGAGGACGAGTGGCCCCGGTGGCCGGTGGTGACTTTGAGGGCCCATTCATACCAGTCTGCTCCTCTGTAGGGCATCACCATGTGTTAAGTGTTGTGTTAGGAAGCCTGTCTTAGGGTGACAACGCTGCTCCTCCTATAGTACAATGACTGAGGCGGCGTACACACGACCGAGGTTCTCGCTGGAAACCAGCGAGAACCTCGCTGGAAGCTGCATTCCAGCGAGGACCTCGGCCGTGTGTACACAGAGCCCTCCCCCCGCCCGTCGGGAATCCCGTCGAGCGAAAAGAGAGCACGCTCTCTTTTTGCTCGACGGCCTGTCTGGATGAATGGCTGGTTGCCATTCCCGACGGGCGCGTCGCCGATTTCGACGGCCGGCAGAGAACCTCGACGGGCGGAACGATGTGTTCTGCCCGTCGAGGTTCTCTGCCGTGTGTACGCGGCTTGAGCGTTGTCACCCTAGGACAGGACTACAAAACTGACCTGAAGCCGCGTACACACGGCAGAGAACCTCGACGGGCAGAACACATCCTTCCGCCCGTCGAGGTTCTCTGCCGGCCGTCGAAATCGGCGACCCGCCCGTCGGGAATGGCAACCAGCCATTCATCCAGGCGGGCCGTCGAGCAAAAAGAGAGCGTGCTCTCTTTTCGCTCGACGGGATTCCCGACGGGCGGGGCGAGCGCTCTGTGTACACACGGCCGAGGTCCTCGCTGGAAGCTGGTTTCCAGCGAGAACCTCGGTCGTGTGTACGCCGCCTTAGAGATCCGTCTTCTAAGCGGGAATAAAAATGGAACATAAACAAGGTGATTGTCATCATGGGCCCGGGGGGGGGGGGGGGGAGCAGAACGCTGGGAACTCACCTGACTTCCTGTTGGCTGGGGTGAGGAATCCGAGGAACGTTTGTCCAAATTTAAAAACATTAAATATTTCCCATCACAGAAGAGATTGGGAGGGAACATTTGTGTCCGGAGGTCAGGAAACAGGAAATTGTGACTACAAGAATGTGAAAGAATTGGGACACTTCTAGAAACAACTAAAAATCCCTGCGCTGAGGCATCGGAATCAGTGCCCGGGGTGGTCAGTACATGGCACTCAGTCACAGCGGTAGGACAGACTGGGCTTATCATTCATATAATGTTTATGGCTACCATATTGTTGTTTATTGGCTTCATGGGATTGTCTTTGCTGTTTGGCACCACTAATAGTACTCAATATACTGCATATCATGTACCAAGACTGGGTCATACCACTCATGGGGGTATTCTATAGTATATTCTGTACCAAGGCTGGGCCATACCACTCATGGGGGGTATTCTATAGTATATTCTGTACCAAGGCTGGGCCATACCACTCATGGGGGGTATTCTATAGTATATTCTGTACCAAGGCTGGGCCATACCACTCATGGGGGGTATTCTATAGTATATTCTGTACCAAGGCTGGGCCATACCACTCATGGGGGTATTCTATAGTATATTCTGTACCAAGACTGGGCCATACCACTCATGGGGGGTATTCTATAGTATATTCTGTACCAAGACTGGGTAATACCACTCATGGGGGTATTCTATAGTATATTCTGTACCAAGGCTGGGCCATACCACTCATGGGGGGTATTCTATAGTATATTCTGTACCAAGGCTGAGCCATGCCACTCATGGGGGGTGTTCTATAGTATATTCTGTACCAAGACTGGGCCATACCACTCATGGGGGGTATTCTATAGTATATTCTGTACCAAGACTGGGTCATACCGCTAATGGGGGTGGGGGGTGTTCTATAGTATATTCTGTACCAAGACTGGGTCATACCACTCATGGGGGGCTGTTCTATAGTATATTCTGTACCAAGACTGGGTCATACCACTCATGGGGGGGGGGTGTTATATAGTATATTCTGTACCAAGACTGGGTCATACCACTCATGGGGAGGTATTCTAGTATATCCTGTACCAAGAGAGAAGGAGAAAGAGGAAGGAAAAGAGGGGGAATGTAGAGGGTGAGGAAAGGAGAAGGAGAGAGAGAGAGAGAGAGAGAGAGGAAGGAGAGGAGTGGGGAATTGAGAGAATGAGGAAGGAGAAGAAGGTGGAAGAGAGAAGGAGAAAGAGGAAGGAAAGGGAATGTAGATGAGGAAGGTGAGGAAAGGAGAGAATGAGGAAGGGGGAAGGAGAGAGAGGAATGAGAGGAGCGGAGAATGGAGAGGATGAGGAAGGAGAGAGAGAGGTAGGAGAGGAGGAGGAAGAGAAAATGAGAACAAGGAAGGAAAGGAGGGGGAATGTAGAGGTATGAGGGAGGGGAAGGGGACAGAGGAAGAAGGGAATGGAGAGGATGAGGAAAGGAGAGGGGGAGGAAGGGAGAAGGAGAGAGAGGAAGGAGGGAATGTAGAGGGTGAGGAAGGGAGAAGGAGAGAGAGGAAGGAGGGAATGGAGAGGGTGAGGAAAGGAGAGGGTGAGGAAGGGAGAAGGAGAGAGAGGAAGGAGGGAATGGAGAGGGTAAGGAAAGGAGAGGGTGAGGAAGGGAGAAGGAGAGAGAGGAATGAGGGAATGTAGAGGGCGAGGAAAGGAGAGGGTGAGGAAGGGAGAAGGAGAGAGAGGAATGAGGGAATGAAGAGGGGGAGGAAAGGAGAGGGTGAGGAAGGGAGAAGGAGAGAGAGGAAGGAGGGAATGAAGAGGGGGAGGAAAGGAGAGGGTGAGGAAGGGAGAAGGAGAGAGAGAGGAAGGAGGGAATGTAGAGGGGGAGGAAAGGAGAGGGTGAGGAAGAGAGAAGGAGAGAGAGAGGAAGGAGGGAATGTAGAGGGGGAGGAAAGGAGAGGGTGAGGAAGGGAGAAGGAGAGAGAGAGGAAGGAGGGAATGGAGAGGGCGAGGAAAGGAGAGGGTGAGGAAGGGAGAAGGAGAGAGAGAGGAAGGAGGGAATGTAGAGGGCGAGGAAAGGAGAGGGTGAGGAAGGAGGGAATGGAGAGGATGAGGAAAGGAGAGAGTGAGGAAGGGAGAAGGAGAGAGAGGAAGGAGGGAATGGAGAGGGTGAGGAAAGGAGAGGGTGAGGAAGGGAGGAGAGAGAGGAATAAGGGAATGTAGAGGGCGAGGAAAGGAGAGGGTGAGGAAGGGAGAAGGAGAGAGAGGAAGGAGGGAATGAAGAGGGGGAGGAAAGGAGAGGGTGAGGAAGGGAGAAGGAGAGAGAGGAAGGAGGGAATGGAGAGGGTGAGGAAGGGAGAAGGAGAGAGAGGAAGGAGGGAATGTAGAGGGCGAGGGAAGGAGAGGGTGAGGAAGGGAGAAGGAGAGAGAGGAAGGAGGGAATGGAGAGGGTGAGGAAAGCAGAGGGTGAGGAAGGGAGAAGGAGAGAGAGGAAGGAGGGAATGGAGAGGATCAGGAAAGGAGAGAGTGAGGAAGGGAGAAGGAGAGAGAGGAAGGAGAGAATGGAGAGGGTGAGGAAAGGAGAGGGTGAGGAAGGGAGAAGGAGAGAGAGGAAGGAGGGAATGAAGAGGGGGAGGAAAGGAGAGGGTGAGGAAGGGAGAAGGAGAGAGAGAGGAAGGAGGGAATGTAGAGGGCGAGGAAAGGAGAGGGTGAGGAAGGGAGAAGGAGAGAGAGAGGAAGGAGGGAATGTAGAGGGCGAGGAAAGGAGAGGGTGAGGAAGTGAGAAGGAGAGAGAGGAAGGAGGGAATGGAGAGGGTAAGGAAGGGAGAAGGAGAGAGAGGAAGGAGGAAATGGAGAGGGTGAGGAAAGGAGAGGGTGAGGAAGGGAGAAGGAGAGAGAGGAAGGAGGGAATGTAGAGGGCGAGGAAAGGAGAGGGTGAGGAAGTGAGAAGGAGAGAGAGGAAGGAGGGAATGGAGAGGGTAAGGAAGGGAGAAGAAGAGAGAGGAAGGAGGGAATGGAGAGGGTGAGGAAGAAAAGAGAGAATGGAAAGAGAGGAGGAGGAAGAGAGGATGAGGAAGGGGGAAGGAGAGAGAGGAAGGGAAAGAGATAGAGAAAGGATGGAGAAGGGAGTAGAAAGAGGGGGGAGAGGGGGAAAATATAGAAGAGAGAGAAGGGTGAAGGGAGAAGAAAAAAGAGGAAAGGAGTGAGCTAGGAACAGGGGACCGGGAATTGGGGGAATATATATGTTGGGGGGGCACAGAGGAAGGGAGATAAAGATTGGGGGAGGGAGATAATGTGTCCTAGAAATGGGGAGGGGGAGGGGGTGGATTGGGGAGTAAAGAGATAAAGGTTATTATTATCACACGCTCTCGGCCTCGCCCTGCACAGACATTTTCCAGCTCGCAGGACAACACTCTAGGTGCCTTTTAGGGGACAGGACTCCTCCGCAGAGTTTGGGGTTCCTCAGACCTCACTGGAGGTAAATAGGGAGGAGAGGAGGAAGTAGAATGAGAGCGAACGGGCCCAGAGAAGGAAGATAACGGGATGGAGCGTCGGTCGGGTGGCGGCGCGGAGGCGAAGCGTCACATTCCTCCAGATATGGAGCGGCTGAGATACGGCGGAGGAGAGATTGTTGGAAGGAAATTGGATTTGTATCTCGGCGGCGGCGGTGAGTGTGCGGTGGAGCCGTCACGGCGGTGTCTGTTCAGTACAGATAGGATAGAATGGAGAAGCGATCCATGGCGGGCGGGGGTGTTATGTATTATGTATTTCCCGGGTCACTTTCATTCTGATAACTTTCCCTATTTGTATTCATATATCCAGAATATCATGAATGCCGACAATATATATATATATATAGACTGCACACTGGAGGGGGAGGGGGGAGTACGAGGAAAGTGCGGCTCTTTTTCCGCTATAGAAGTACCGGAATCCATCCACTTTACACCAAGTTATTCTATAAGAAATCAGGCTTACAATGGGAGGGGCTGCTCTTAGCAGGGGGTGGAGGGGCACTGGTGGGCTCACCAATGAGGGAGCCCAGAGAGCAGGGAGGGGGGCGGGGCTTGGACACGGGTAACATGACTGCAGCTTGTGCAGAGTGGTGTCCCCCTCCTTATAGGGAAGGTGGGGGGGGGGGTCGCAAACTTATGTTACAATTGTTACATATACCCTAAACGGTGATCCGGCTCCTGTAGGTGGGATTCGGATTTGTATTCGCCCGGATTCTGCGATTTTTCTTTAGTGACTCTGTTATATCTCTT